>OY829914.1:260625490-260842990 GCA_963691935.1 Nephrotoma guestfalica
GACTAAAACTGACTGAGTGACTTCTATAATAGGTTCCAGTCCAGCTCGAAGTTCTGTATTCAAACTATTTGTTGGGGGAGAAAAACTTAATAATTTGCAGCATTATATCTAGATAAAAATGTATCGATGAACGATAACATTTCAGTCGTCATAACTGTCTTGTAATGCCTTAAAATCTCCCACCTACGCTGTACTGTTGGTGAAGAAAAGGACATGGTTTTGTGCCACTTACTCGTTAACGAAATCTCCTTGCATGGTGACATTTCCTGTTAAGCAATTTACTAAGCAATTTAGACAGTTCACCAATAGGTTGCCGGACGACGATTATGAGCACTCCTTCTACACATGGCTCCATCGCTCAGTTTTTAGCAGTATTTTGTATATTTGTATGACCATAGGATCAGTTGATTTATCTTTGCAGTAATAGTTTAATACTTCGAATGCATTTAATAGCGCGGTCCCATTAGCATTTGGTTCCAGGCTACCTAATTCAGTGAGATATACGTTAAATTCACCAGCCATAATGAGAAGGTTGCGTAAACGCCCGCCTTTGTCCATCACTCATTCAACGAATCAAAGTTCAAAGCTCTTCGAAAAACTTTTAACGTAGCACGTCAGCCACGGCTTTGTCTGTCATCAAGCGCGACAATTTCGACAGTTTAACCCAACTAAAATTGCAAAAAGTATTTCAGTTTAAGACAATTTAAGTATTTCAGATAACACTTAATAAACACATGAAAACACTTGTTTATTATTTCGCACAAATTTTTTTTTTTTTTCCAAAAATGTTTAAAAAATTACTCGATTAATTTCGACTTGTTAGGTCATCATCAGGAGTATCTACTGATTGGTAAAAATAAAAATTTAGTTATATATAGTAGAAATAAGCAAAATAAAATCAAAGAAAGAGGGACAAAAAATAGGCAATAAAAATTAATCTATTGATCGTTCCAACCATCTGTTGTTTACACGGAAAAATTACAAATAAAAAAGGGGAGGGGTGCAATAGCAAACAACAGATGGTTGGAACGATCAATAGATTAATTTTTATTGCCTATTTTTTGTCCCTCCTTCTTTGATTTTATTTTGCTTATTTCTACTATATATAACTAAATTTTTATTTTTACCAATCAGTAGATACTCCTGATGATGACCTAACAAGTCGAAATTAATCGAGTAATTTTTTAAACATTTTTGGAAAAAAAAAATAAAAATTTTTGTGCGAAATAATAAACAAGTGTTTTAATGTGTTTATTAAGTGTTAATGTGTTTCGCCAAGTACCAACGGCGCATAGTGTTAAAAGTATTTCAGATAATTTAATTAAGGAAGGCTATTGCATATTATTTAAATCACTTGAATCAAATTTCATAATTGAAGGAGATTTTAGTACAAAAAATACCCACTGGGAATCAAGAGTAACCTCTAACACAGGACGACTATGCTGTTGCGATTTTAATTCTGAAGATGAACGAACTTATTGGCCTACGGATAAATATAAAATACCCGATATTATAGACTTGTCGGATCACACGCATGTTATTATGACAATCAGTGCAACGATTGTTAAGAAAACTAAACCACCTTGGCTAACTAATAACACAAAAACCTGCTGGGAAAAATTCCAGAAACTAGTTGAGGATAATATTGATCTTCAGGTGCCAATTAAAAATCCGATACAGCAAGAACTAGAACAACTCAACAACAGTATACAAGAAACGGCGTGGAGTAGTACCCCCTCAATTTAAAAGGAAATGTGTCGAAATGCTATTTATGCTTCGGAAGTTAGGGAACTGGTTGCAGCAAAACGAAAAGTAAGAAAAACGTGAAAAAGAAGTCGAGCGCCAGAATATAAAACACATTTAAATTTTTTTGCTTGTTAAAGAAATCAAGAACGAATCCATTAATAAATACCTAAGTGGCTTTACTGGGGAAAAAGATACGTTGTGGGTGGGTTGTAACACCTCGAGAACACATTCCAGCTTTTACCTCAACCAACGGTAGAAGGAAACAAATCACTAAATGACAAAAAATCCTTTCGGCCGATTTCCTTACTTCCAATAATTTCAAAAATATTCGAGAAACTACTCCTAAAGAGACTCAAACCAATAATAGAAGAATTAAATCTTATTCCTCCACATCAATTTGGCTTTAGAGGAAACTACCCAACAATAGAACAAGTACACCGAATTACAAACATAATTACTTGAAAAAAAGAAAATATGTTCAAGCATAGGCCTTTGACCGAGTATGGCATAAAGGCTTGGAATATAAATTACAAAGAGACTTTAGTTTTATGAAATTCTAAAATCTTAGATATATAACCGACACTTTCGAGTTAAATTAGATGGCGAATACTCAGAAATAAAGAAAATATCAGCAGGAGTATCACTAGGTAGCTAGAAATTCTGAGCCAACTTTTCATAATAAATTCTTCATATACAGTCATTCCAAAGTAAAGTCCTAAGTGGAATAGTTAACGCACCGTGGTACATAAGAAATGACAACCTCCATAGAAACCTGAAGATGGATTTGTACGTGTAGTGTATTTTTTGATGAACATTTTTCCTTTCTTTCGTTATTCTTTATAACATTCCATTCTCTTTGGTTAAAGTTAATGAAAGTTTAAGTTAATAAGACATGATATATAAAGTAAGAATCAGGAATCCGATTCGTCCCTCGCACCAATATTGAAACTGGGTGAAATTGTGGAGAATCGGCATGCACCAATATATTCAATTCGCAATGTGTGCCACCAGGCTATAGCACATACAAATTGATTTCATTGCAAACAAGTTTAACTTATCCATAACTTCTTATGATACAAATTTATAAACATTAAATTTTGTTTATAAATTTTGTAATTTAACCAAACTATAAAGTTTAACAATAGCTATAGGTGTCTTCGGCAAGAGGAAGTTATATATGAAGTAATCTACTAACAATAGCTATATATACCTAAGCGGAAACCATTCTGCATAATTTGACTGAATATGAAAATTTCGCATAAATTATTATTTATTTATATTTATAAATATAATTTTGATTAATTTTATATGCCAAGTCACAAGAAAATGTTTTGTTAATAATTTTTTTTCTAGTAACATATACCTACGTCAAAATCGTTTTGGCACAAAGATCACGAAAGATGTGTGCAAATGAAACAAAGAAAACGTGCAGAATATTTTTTTTTATTAAAATGTTGGTTTGCAAAGGTGATTAATAATTTGTTAGTGCACTACCTATACTGAACGGTGGCTGAGTGAACTGAATGGTAAATTTGGAATACCTACTATAATTTTAGGTTATGTAATTTGAAAATGTTTCCATAAATATGTGCGTAAGACGCAGAAATGGTATAACGATATCTTTCAAATGTGTTGAAAAGGTAAAAATTCCAATGCACCCGAATTTTATGCATACAACAAAATAATAATACATGAATGGATGGCTTACTAAACCAGTTATTTAGACTAAACTTTAATAGAAGCGGCTTGTGAACTATATAAATTTCTTATTTCATTTCCCGCTCCAAATCTTGAATAGTTTGATGTGACTCTTTACTTTGTTGATCAAATGTAAAATTTTTGGTCCCTTTGATCAAACTTTTGAGTTTTAACAATTGCGCCATATCCAAGGCTCCTGCCACCTAACATCTCACGTTTATCAACTAGTTTTTCTTCTATTCCCTCTTCGAACTTATAATTATCTAAGTCTAATCCTTGCACAAAAGGTTTTCATTTTAAATGATCTAGAATAATTTAATATTATTAAATGTCAACTGTGATCCCTGAATAGAATACAAGAAACGATCGAATGACGAGGTCGATAACAATTAATAAGACATATTTCATTAATCAAATTTTAATTAGTTCTATTGGTATGTATTAGGTGTGTATCGCATGCTACTGAAGTTAGCCGAAAAATCAACCGAAAAATGCCTGCATTATCGACATATTTTGTATCAGGTGCTAGTAAAAAAATTCATACTACTGAAGTTAGTCGAACATTTCAGCCGAAAAAAGCCTGAATTACCGACACATTTTGAGTGGTGGCACTAACAAGGAACACCTGTGTCAAAAATCAGGCCATATTTTATGTAGCATCATAGTGAAATAAATTAAATTCTGGACGCATGTTTAGTGGTAATTTGGATTGGGTGAAGTTAGACTAATTCGTAAATAACTGGATCCCGTATTTATATTTTGTCGTGTTAGGGAGCAATGAATTTGAGTTGTGGCATTAACAGTGAACACCTATAAATAAAGAGTTAGAGTAGCAACTGGTGAAACGAAAAACACTAAAACACCTGGTGAATATGGGAATTATGCGTTCGAACTTTCATCCCCAATTTAGCTTTGGAAGACCTCCCGAAATAGTGGAAGACTATTCTGTTGGGAGTACAAATAAGTTTTGAGTTTTTTTTTTAAACTTCAAAGCTTTATTCAGAGAAATTGGTATAAGGTATTTTATTTAAAGTACATACATCGTACGGTATGTTCCCATCTTTCGACCCAATTTATGAGTTCTTCGTAAGCACACTGAAGTGTTGCTCGGTCGGGCCATGAGTCATCGACCTGAACAAGTGGTAGTCGGAAAGAGTAATGTCTGGTAAATACGGCGGGTTGGGTAGGACATCCCAGTGAAGCGCCTCTTGCAACATGTGACCCAGCGTTGTCGTGCTGAAAGATCCCTGTGTCATGTGTTTTGACATATTGTGACCGTTTGAGCTTCAATGCTCGACTTAATTGCATAAATTGTTGTTGATAACGTTCTCCAGTGATGGTTTCGTTAGGCTGGTGTAGCTCATAGTAGATCACTGTGAAATGATCCCACCAGATGCATAGTATTAGCTTCGTATTCTTACCCGACGATTTTCTGCACTTTGGGTTGTCGTAGGGGATTCAATTTTCTTTTCCCGTCACGATTCGGTGCAAAATCCTTCCGATTTTGTCTTTGGAGCAGTTGTTCGCACGTGAAAAGCGGCGTTCAGAGATATCTTTTGGCTTGAGTTCATACGGAATCCAATTTCCTTGTTTTTGCACCATGATCTTGAGACGGGTTTGAATGGCTTGTTGAGTTATTCTTAAAGTTTCAGTGAACTCCTCTTGAGTTTGGCATGAATCTTGGCCCAATAACGCCTCCAACTGAGCGTCTTCAAACTTTACTAGTCCCGCGAAGGGAAATCCTTCGCGTTCTTTGTCACTGATGTCAAAATCGCCACTTTTAAAACAGCGAAACCAGTTCTTACCGGGTGACAGACACGAAGTATTACCAACTTTAGACTGTCATTGCTGTCAAACCAGCGGTGACAGAGCGCTCAAATTTACACTAATGACAGTTCATTCCATTGTTTACAAGCGTACAAAAGCATTTTAGTGGGAAATATTCAGAAAAAACGTTATCCGCAATGGAATTCAAGCGTAATAGTGTGATTGCTCTATATTTGCCTGGAAAACCACAGCCGCAGATTGTTAACCAGTTAAAACATCTGCATGTGAATAAAATGTTTGTGTATCGCACCATAAATCGTTATAACGATACTGGCAGCATTGCAAAACGCCATGGTGGTGGACCGAAACGCACTGCAACATCGCCGGATATCATTCGGAAGGTGAAGGCCAAATTGGCTCGGAATCCGCGCCGTAGCGGCAGAAAAATGGCCCGTGAGGCGAACATTTCGCTCGAACGGATGCAGCACATATTGAAAGATCATCTTGGACTAAAGGCCTTGAAATTCCATAAAACGCATGGTCTCACTGATGCTAAAAAAAAAAATTAGAGTGGAAAGAGCAAAGGAGTTGTTACGCTTGCACGAAAGTGGCGATTTGCCGAATTTGGTTTTCTCCGGTGAGTCGCCGTTCGTTATTGAGCAATATGTGAACAAGCAAACGACCGGATTTACTTTCTCGGCCGTTCTACTGAAAATTTAGACCAATGGATTGCCACTCGTAACGGCCGAAAGTCGTTGACCGCTCATTTTTTTGAACCGTGGCATCAAGATAAATGCTCAAATTTATCGGGATCATGTGTTGGAGGGAGCGTTTAATTTCGGCCGCAGAGTCTGGACATTTCAACAGGACTCGGCACGAGTCTTAAAGCGCGCGTCAATCAAGATTACTAAGACTTCACTTCGTCACTCTGTACATGTTTTTATTGATGGAGCATGTTCCCCATTTGATTCACACAGCAATCGATGTCCATCAGCTGCAATTTTATTCAATTTAAAACGAGAAAGCAGCGCTTCCTACAAATTGTGTTTTGTTGGCACAAAGGTTGACATGGTTATAGCGCAGAAAAATATATCGTTTATGACGCTTTATATTGAATATACTGGGTGGCTGACACCAAATGTTGCCAAAACAAAACGCCACAGAATTTTTATTTTTTGATGAATTTTATTGAATCAAAGTAAAAAATGTTCACAAATATTTAAATTTTCGAATTGCATTAGCAGTTCTCGATTTGGCCACCCTTAGCTGCGATTATGGCCTTCAAACGGCCGATAAAGCTATTGCATGCAGCACGAAAGTGGCTCTGCGGTATTTGGCCCATTCCCGGCGAAGCGCTTGCTTGAGATGATCAACACTTTGGTATTTTTTTGTCCCAACCTTGCCCTTCAAAATACCCCAACCGAGAAATCTAGCGGATCTGCATCCGGTGAATTTGGTGGCCATTGGGGAGTGGAAATGAACCGCGGAACGTTGGTTCTCAGCCAATCTTGATTGACGCACGCTTTATGACTCCACGCCGAGTCCTGTTGAAATGTTCAGGCTCTGCGGTCGAAATGTTTTCGTGCCCAAGGCTTCAAGGCTTTGTTTCGAGTGGCAATCCGTTGGTCCAGATTTTCAGTAGAACATCCGGGCAAGTAAATCCGTTCGTTTTGCTTGTTCACATATTGCTCAATAACGAACGGTGACTCATCGGAGAAAACCAAATTCGGCAAATCGCCACTTTCGTGCAAGCGTAACAACTCCTTTGCTCTTTCCACTCTAACTTTTTTTGAGCATCGGTGAGATAATGCGTTTTATGGAATTTCAAGGCCTTAAGTCCAAGATGATCTTTCAATATGTGCTGCATCCGTTCGAGCGAAATGTTAGGCTCACGAGCCATTTTTCTGCCACTACAGCGCGGATTCCGAGCCAATTTGGCCTTCACCTGCCGAATGATATCCGGCGATGTTGCAGTGCGTTTCGGTCCACCACCATGGCGTTTTGCAATGCTGCCAGTATCGTTATAACGATTTATGGTGCGATACACAAACATTTTATTCACATGCAGATGTTTTAACTGGTTAACAATCGGCGGCTGTGGTTTTCCAGCCAAATAAAGAGCAATCACACTATTACGCTTGAATTCTATTGCGGATAACTTTTTTCTGAATAATTCCCACTAAAATGCTTTTGTACGCTTGTAAACAATGGATCATTAGTGTAAATTTGAGCGCTCTGTCATCATTGGTTTGACAGCAACGACAGTCTGAAGTTGGTAACACTTCGTGTCAGTCACCCGGTAGTTATAAGATGCCCTGATGCGATTTAATACTAGTTACGCCATCTTTTGTAAATCCCTTAAAACTTGTTTGTACCCGTAATAGTATAATGTACGGCTTTATAAAATAAAGAGGTGTGTACATGAAGGGACCTGTAGTAGGTTACGAAGAAAATAGAACCTCGCGAAAGACCACCGATTTTTTGGAAGAAGATATATGCTCATACTCCGCTTTCCTAAGTGACGTCCTTTGCCAAGTTATTTGGAGCAGTATTGTTGGGGCCAAATCGCTTCATAGGAATTATAGCCAGGATAAAGTATGTAAAGCTTCATGCGGTACAAAACAAAGGGTGTGCTTATCTCTCTCTTTCTAGACTGAAAGGTTTGATTACGATTCAGACTAAGAGCGACCCATTAGCGAGGTAAAAGTCAATCTTTATTTATTTTAAAAGTAGCTTACCTAACACTTGGGTTTTACTCCACTATATTGGATTCACTACTAACGCCGGTTTTTGCTAAAATAAATAATTTGCTCGACTACTGGCCTGTAGCATTTGTGCAAATTTGAAGGAAACCTATTATTTCGTCTTAATAGAGCTGAGTTACTGGTCGTGTCTAGAATTGTATGCTCTCATTATATTTTGCTGATATACGTTGCTGTCGCTACTAGATTGGCTGCAATATTTCATTCATCAAATTTTTAATAATTTGAGGTAAATTAAATGTTCCGCAGCGTATAGAGAAATGGTTTTGCAATTAAACTATTCTAAGGTTCAAAATGATTTAAGCTTTGTGTTAAATATTTCTTCTTCGGACCCGATCAAGATGATCAATCTGACTTATTTAGCCTGGTGATCTGATACAAAAAAATTAATTTATTATTTATCTAAAATTTAACCATCAACTAACGTACGCCTTTTTACTGTATTTTTCAGATTATGGTTACACTACATTAACTCTTTGGATACATTCGAATTATACTCTACATATTTAAGGTAAGCAATACTCGATCGTCGATAATATATATGGATGTTAACTTTCTCAATTACGACAGTCAGCTTTATCGATACCTAAAATGGTATAACAGTAACTCAAGTCGGAGAATTTTAAAATGCGATCAACAATTTTACCGCCAAATGAAGCGAACGAACATTACTATAAAGCAGATAACAAATTTGTTATCTCAACTGACCTGAAACATAAAAAGTTGTCACACTAAATTTAGCTCAACAAAATATAGCACATGCATTTCGATTTTAGAAATGTCGTCCGGGAAATTTATATGCATACACGACAACGACAGCAATAGTCGAGAGATAATATTTCAATTAACGCATTTTCATGGTTTGATGCACCGCGGAAATGTTGTTAACCATTAAAATATCTGCCTAATCAAGATCCATGATTGTATAGCGGTTTTTCTTACCTCGCCCCCGTCAAACTATACGAGTATACATCTTTAAGGTAACATTTTAACTTGATGGATTGGAGAATTTTCTTAATTGTTTTGTTTTTTAAGATTTTATGCGTATTTAAATTTTCTTTTGTTCTGATTTTCTAATGAAAAAATTACCCAGAAATTCGTTGATCCACGTGCTTGATATAAAATGTAGATTGGAATGAACATAACAATGGTAAAATTTAAATTTTTCACTTCAATGAAAATGTACAATTGTAACTCGTTCCATCCGGATATTTAGTTTTGTGTTTGTGGCAGTAAACGCGAATTATAAAAGTTGAAATGATTCCTCGTGCCTTTCCGACCGGAATTGAATACATGCCCTGGTAGAAAATATCAACTAACCATGTTTTCAGTTGTTTAATTACTTTCAATACAATGTAATGTTAATTAAATTTTTGAGGTAAAAAATTACGAAATTTTAACAAACGATAAACAATAAAACCGTATTGGACAAAAAATTATAAATTAGAAATAGATTTCTAATATGTCATTATGTCACATGCGCGTTTGCATAATTTAGTTCATTAAAATAATAATTAAGTGAAAAAGTTATTTAAATTTTGTGCTGGTGCCACGTCAATGTCATCACTCTTATGTAAGGGCAAAATGTGTGTTTGGGCGCCATTGTTCGGTCTCATAAATTTCAGCCGGCAAGGCCGTGTCAATGTAATTTTTATTACTCGTGTGTTTACCTTGAACAAACGTCGAATAATTGTTTTAGTTTCCGTTTAATAGATATAGATGTCAGTACTTATAATGGTAATACTAATTTTCATCAATGTGGTTACGGGTTATGCCTTTTACAACGTAAACCACGTCATCGAGAACTTTCAATCATAAGACCAAGGACTGGCCCATCTTTAGACGGTTTAAGGATGGAACAACCCGTTTTAGGTAGACTTCTAGCAATCGTACGGCACAAAACGTCACAGTTCTAATTTACTAAAAGAATGAAATGAATTTATATCACCTAGGTGGTCGTTTTCACTTCTAACTATTTAAAATAACACAAGTGTATAGTGCACACAAGGTACGTGCTGCTTCACGCAGAAATGTCAAATTTATGGGCAAATCTGAAATAAAGTTTTTCTTGTTTTGAAGTTGATGTGTTATTGCGACGGATTGAAGTTAAACGCTAAGTTCGACCCTTAAATTTGACAAATTAATGTGTTCCGTAATAAACTGTTTAAATTTACCGTTGACCAGTTAAAGTTGGTCAGGTAAATTTGATAAGTTAAAGTTGACAAGTCACAGCTGATATGATTTGTTCATTAAAACTGACAGGGCGAGTTGAACAATTGAATTTGACAGGCTAAAGTTGTTTGGTTGAATTAAAGTCAATATATTAAAAGTAAAGTTTGTTGTTGAGTTATGAACAGAAAGTTGAGAAGCTACAGATGACACGTTAAATTTAACAATTATTTTCAAGTTATCTTGTCAATTATACTTGTCAACTCGTCAAATCGATATTATCATTTTCAATTAGAAAAACCCATCTAGTTAAGTTTTATTTGTCCATTTAATTTGTAAACTTAAACAACTCAAGCATTATGACAGTATGAACTATTGAAGTTTAAGTTTACGAAAGCTTAAATTGTTTGTTTAGTGACGAGTGAAAAGTATAATTAACAAGATAACTTGGACAGAAGAATTAAATTTAACAAACGAAGTTCACAGGTTAAAATTTTCAAGTTAAATTAGTTCAGTAAAGACAAACAGTAAACAAGTTAAAGTTGACAAGATGAAGTTTACACATTGGCTGGTTTAACCAGACATGTTGAAGTTGACAAGTTTAAGTTGAAATGCTGAGGTGACACGTTAAAATCAACTAAAAGTTGTAAAGTTAAATAGTTCGACACAAAAATAAACAAGAAGAAGTTAAAACGTTTCAATTGACAAGGTGACGTTGACAAGTGTATCTTGACATATTGAAGTTGCCAAAATAAAGTTGGCAAGTTTAGTTTATTAGTTAGAAATGAACAATATAATTTTACCAGTTAAAATGGACAAGTTACATTTTTAAATAACAGCTAAATTGAAGTTGTAGGGAAGTGAACTATTTAAATACAATCAAGTTAACAGATTTAGATAACAGATTGAAATAAACAAGTCGAAGTCGTCAATTAGAAATGAGGAATCTAAGTATCAAATAAAAGTTTACACGCTTAACTGAGAAATTTTTGTTGGTAAATTAAAGCCGATACATAAAATTGACAAGTTGAAGTTGACAAATGAAAAATGTTGACAAGGGAAAGTTGTCGAGTTGAACTTGGCAAGTTAAAGTTGATAAGTTGAACCGTTGAAAAATTGAAGTTAATAAATTAAATTTATAGAGTTGATGCTACATTTTTAAGTTAAGTAAGGATTTTAGGTATTAAGTTTAAAGCTGGCAAAAGAAGAATTGGATTAGTTAAAATTGGTAAGTGGAAGGTGATCATCTGTGGCAAGTTGAAGTTGTCTAGTTATAAAGACAGTATAATGGATTAGATGACGATGTCAAGTTGGAGTTGACGTATTTAAGGTTTCAAAAAAAAAAAAAATGAATCTATAAGCAAATAATCGAAAACTGAAATTTCGAGAAAACTTTGTCAAGAAATAAATCAACGAATTTTTATTTCAATAAAATTTACGTTCGAACATCGGCTATTTTTTAATTTTGGCGAGAATTCTTATTCGCACAGAGTGCAGCCTCTTTTTGTCTGTACAACCAAGTTATTGAAATTATGACAAAAAATGGCCGAAGTCCACTTTCATCGACGTTTTGAAAGTCACTGAGCTTAAAACATGAAATAATATCCGTCTGTCTTGATGTCTGTCTGGTACCAATGATATCTCGAGAATAGCTTGGGAGACTTAATTTTTTTCGTTCATTTTTTGATATTTTTAATTCGGACAATTGAAAATCTTTTGGGACCTTTACGTTAAGGAGCCGGCCATAGGGAAACAGCCCAACGCACCCAACCATGGTTTTACAGTCTCTTTTATTATATCGCGGAAAAGCAATTTTGACAAAACTACCTTTGTTCATAAATCCACCGTTCTCTCACTGGTGGGTGATAAATTAACTGGCTCTATGTCGCTGAAGGCAGATACATTTTTTTAATTTCGATATAATCATGTAGGATATCGTTCGAAAGATTTTGAATCAGCAACAATATTGTGTTAACTGCATTTTCCACAAATAGAATCCCGCGAGGTTTCAGTCCCTAGCACATTATTTATTATAAAATTTTTTTTATCCAATTTTGGATGATTGCGACTAAAATAAAAACGAAAGAGATATGTTCGACTTGTTCAAAATCATTTATTTTGGATCATAGTGAAGATAAGTGAAGAGTGATAAGAAAATAACATTTTTTCACAAAGTTTTCACAAAGCTCCTAATCGTTGGTTGAGTGATAGTAGAGAAGCCCATCGATAGATGTCGATATAAAGACATCCGTATTGTTTCCAACATTCCCGGCTGCTCTAAATTCATTGTACATTTTAGTTTGTAACGCCAATGTCTGACATTGGGGGCGATAATTCTCTCGGGCAACCATTTTGAAGGTGGCATTGTTTCTTTTTTGAATAAACCAACTGACACCACTGGGAAGTTCATGTCAGAATGAGATTATATAAATCATTAACGTCAAGCAACTGTTACTTGACTTAGTAACAACTTTGAGTGGCCCTGTGCCACCAAGTCCGCCTTACTTCGTTCCAGCGTTCGTGTGCATTTTTGAGCAACTCTGGGACCTTAGATGGGAAGCTAGTATTTGATGGGATGTGATTAATGCGATTCACTTCACCTCGACCAGTGGTCCAGGTGACGAGAATGGCAGCTATGAAAAGGATTTCGTCCGTAAAGAGTTGCAAATAATGATTTGCGGTTTTCACTCCGGCTTCCTACAAATTACCCGGAATAAAGTTAAGACGAAAGGGCCGCCTGTAAAACGGGTGAGGTGATTGTCTTTGGAATGCTTCAATTATAAAACCCATCGAGCATGCCGCAGCGCTTCACGTGAATAGTAAATGAAATTCTTGCAACGGATATCTTCTTCCGGTTACATGCGCACATTTGAACTTAAGTATCTTCGGTTTGTATGATAATATTATTTGTTTGGTTGGCGCGCGAATATTCGATGTTGAGCTGACGTTAAATTCGAAACAATTGACCGTACAGTTTGGTCCAAGAATTTTCACTGACTC
The DNA here is from genome assembly GCA_963691935.1 of Nephrotoma guestfalica. Lineage (NCBI taxonomy): Eukaryota > Metazoa > Arthropoda > Insecta > Diptera > Tipulidae > Nephrotoma > Nephrotoma guestfalica. The sequence goes on from OY829914.1 coordinate 260,638,633, forward strand.
GTCCACATTTAGGTTGGGTTCTTTCTATTCATTTGCTTTCTCTGTCTTGATGATCTACTGGCTGTTGGAACCGTTTTCGTAACTCAAAGACCACATCGGAGCGTGTCCTCAATTCCCAAGTTCGTAATTTGGTCTCAGCAGGGTCCTCGGCGTAGAAATCTTTCGATGCAACTTCGGCTTTTTTTTGGATAATCTGTCGGCTACGCCGTAGCCATTCGAGGACGTGTGTCTATAGCCTATAGTCCTGGCCTGCAGCCTATAGTATTGGAATGGAAGATGGATCGGTCTATCAGTTCTGCTCTCCGACAGTGAGTCATAGTTGTGTTCCTTTTCTTCACAGATCGTAATCTGATGATTAAAATTCTTTTTGCATCCTGCTCCTATCGGGATTCGAACCCAATATCTCCCGATCCAAATGCCAAAGCTTTAACCACTGGGTCGTATCGTCGGTGGGAATCTGTTCTGTTTGTTTCTTGTTAATGGACAGATAGATGGTACGGCTTGCAAGGTACGGATAACTAGCGGTATCGTAGACGTCTGTGCACATCCGATAATCTCGAACTAATTAGACTAAGGAACTTTTCCGTACGATTGATGATAGTGCTTTCGGATGCGGTTAAAGTCGCTCGGTACGTTAGCTTTAATTTACAATTAACATGAATTTGTGTTTGCGAAAACAATTAGCATTTCTAAGATACTGTGTTGAACTTTGAAGCAAATAAGAAGCTGCTAGTTTAGCAATACTCCCATCGTTGTTTTAAGGGATGCGCCTAAATCTACACAAATTTGTAGGTTGACAATTCTTACAGAAATAATATTCCATATATGCTGTTCTCGAAGAATTCTTCTCGTGATCTGCCGCGTGATGATGAGTTGTCGTTGAACGGCAGGAAGACTGTGTACTTTCGGTCTCCATTGAAATAGTTTGTCGATTCATTTGGCCTTTCAGATTTTAATTCATCTTGTGTTGTGTATTAAGCATCAAAGCTGCACCGTGTCTTAATGCAAGGCAAATGTGCGTCGAGCGATTGCTGTGCGGCTACCGATTTGGCCTCATCTTGTAGGTTCTCAATAGTGTATACTTCACTATTCACGGTCTTTAAATTGGAAACAGCGATAAGGTAGTAATACCCACCTTGAGCTTGTTTTGCATATTATTAATCACTTTCCGCAGCAACACACACCACTTTGGTCTGGCCGTACAGATCGCAAAAATTTTTGGTAGCGTAATTCCACATAGGCGATCTGTGTCTGAAGGAATTATTCCATCACCCCAGGTGCTTGTACTCGACTTAAATTGCTTAACCTTGTTCTCATCTTTAGACCCTTATCTCACTCCACTTGTACTGATTTGACAACAAGGTGTCCGTTCGATACCCAAATCGGCTCAAAGCTCTACAACATTGGATTGCATAACGAATTTAATAAAAATGAAAGCGGTTGGTTCCGCTATACGGTGTGGTATTGTTTGGTTGAATATTGGCGAAAGAAAAGGAAGTTATTACAGAAAAATGTAATTTTATGTTACGAAAAGTGGTAGGCCGGTGTCCACAGGAATTATGTTACGCACCGCTGTGCGAAACCGTTCAACGAAATCATGTGAATCGGAAATATCTTTTGAGCTTATTGGAAACTCCAACATCTTCACGATCACAAGTCACGTTTTATGTTGTTTACCAGTTGCACGTGGTAAAACAACCGAGTGGCGATTTAGAGTTGTGCTGCTAATCGTGTAGAGATTACGAGATGTTACATTTGCGATATGTAGGATTAGAATATTTGGTTGCAATAATCTAATCGCTGCAAGCTATATCCCCGAAAAGTTTATCTGATAATCTGGGGGTTTCATTGGGGGTATTATTATTAGTTGTTCAAAATCATTTATTTTTTATTAATTTTGTGAGGAGCAAAGACCGCTTAAAATGTCTTGGTTTGTACTTCGTGTGATGTGAAATTTACTCTTCTGTCAACCAATACAAGATTTATCCCAATGTGTAGTGTCGCTGATAATATCAGGTCAAATATTACTAGAAATTTATTTTTGTGATGCTCGAAAACTTGGTTCAAATAAACCGCGAAGTGCAGGACGATGAGTTCTAACTTAAATTTGGAATTCGCGAGCCAAGATCAACCTGCAATAATTATTGTAATTCATTGTCGGACTATTGTGTCTGAGCCGGACATTTTTGATCCATATAGTGTGTCATAATGTGTCATCAATCCAAATTGGATTTTAGAATGGCATTCCATGTGCTATGCACAATTACTTATATAAGCGAGAACAATTTGAGGGCGCAGACGCGGTTTTAATATAGAGTGCAGTGTAAATTAAGAATTAGAAAGCGAACAAAACGAAAAGTCAAAGTGAATAGTAAAAGTGACAAGGTGAACAGTGGTAAATAATGAATTGGTTATTGTTGCTGTAAATAAAATTTGTAGCTTAAACGCTGAGTGTTCTATTTGCAAAATCCAGTACGAATCCGTATCGAACGCCCGAAATCCGTAACATTATTTAAGTCGATTTAAATCCGTCCGTCGGATCACGTTAATTTAAAGGACACATTTTCGACCTTCAGCGTATTGTTAACTAACACTACACCTGCAATTAATATCATTCTACAAGCACCAATTGTAGACGTATAGTTTAAGGCAACACTCATTTTAATCATAAAGTCTGCTGCGTGGAGATTTTTTATGAATTATCCATTCCAACTCTTGATAGCCACCGCGACCCTATATATTTCGTGGAAAGAGCACTATTCAAAATTAACCCCATGTGCAAAGTATTAACATATGGCTCTAAAAGCATTGTGATAACCGAAGACCAACTATCAGTTACTTTCGAAAAACACAAACATACAGCAAAGAGACCCAATTGTCCAAATTCGTTTTGACTTATAGTTAGAGTAAATCATTCACCATCTCAACATAGCACAGCAGGTTATACTCGTATTATAAATCAAGCCAGATATTAACTTATGCGGACGACATAAGCTTCGTGGTTTGCAACTTCGTAACTTTAAGTTCTCATCGCCTCGACGAAGCGAAAACAAAATACATATATCGCTATCGCAAGAACGCAAACACGAGAAGAATTTATATTACGAAAAGAGTGAATTTTAACACTTAGAGTCGTCTGTAATTAAGCAAAAATGCCGAGCCTCTATACTAAAATTAAAAATTTCATGTCTCAAAAATATCACGGAAAACAGTCTTGGACGCTAACAGCACAAGAACCGCCATTCTGCGTTCTCAAAATAATACTATAAAATAGGATTTGGAGTTGAAATCTTTGAAAATGGGGCCTTGCGAAAAGCCCGTTAGGTGGATGGATATGCGATGTTGAACAAAACCTTCACAAACTTGATTATCGTGTCTTGCGCTCTCTAGTCCAAATCCATGGGATGAAACACCAACGAAGCAGAAGTAAGGGTGTTTAGAAAGTCGACAGCTTCATCTGTATAGATTTGGGGCCACCCTCAATGATTAGAAATTCAGAACTGATAATCAACCAGCGAAACCAAATTTTAATAATAGAGGTTTCTCCAATTACCTAGGCATATGAAGTTAGCCCAGTTTTTCATCCCAGAAAAAAATAAAATTTCCTTAAACAATACATTTCATCTCATCCCAGTTTTTTCTATTTAAACTTGTATAAGACGGAATATGTTTTTAGGTTGAGTAAAAAACAACAAAATATCCATCCCAGATTATTCCATTTAATTGTTGTTTTTGTACTCTACGTATGAATAAATGATTATAACTAAGTGATATAATTTATAGGTAATAATTGTTTGTTTTGATTAAAGATAGCGATTGATGCTATTTTAAATTGGTAACAGTACGAGGTTACAATGACTAAGAGGGCAGTATCAGCCGTTTGGTAGTATTGGAGCAAATTACCAAGTTCCATGGGCCCATATAAGAATATAAGAATATGAGGAAATCGTGCTATTTTCCTATAAATATGATTTGCCGGAAATCATTCTTTATGTTTGAATAACTTATAGAACAGACTAACTGTGGCCAGTTGGGCAATACCAGCCTTACGGTAGGATTGGCGCAGTCGGCCAGATTCCATGTGGCCCAATACAAAAATTAATAATTGCCATTCTCCTAGTAATATGATTTCTTATTTGAGCCCATATGGAACATGGCCATTTGCGCGAATACTACCATATGGCTGGTATTGCCCGACTGGCCACAGATAGTCCGTCCTATAAGTTACTCAAAACATAAAGAATCATTTCAAGAAAACGGCATGATTTTCTCATATTCTTATATGGGCCCATATGGAACTTGGCTAGTTGCACTCCCAGTCATTGTAAGCCCTTACTATTACCAACTCAAATCGACAACAATCAATTTTACTGTTTTCGCTGTCTGTATGAATGGAAAGATTATTTCGAACTCCATACGTCGTGCTCCTGACTACATTATTCCAGAAAAGGTTACAGGGACATAGGGATCATATTGTCGCATTTATAGTACCATAAACAGTAACAAGGTCAATTTAATGTAACCACTGAAACCATAAAAGTTTTTTAGTTATAAGCATAAATCGAATGCAGACTATGGATTTCATGTTAAGCTTATGAAAAGCGCTTTAATCACGCGAGAGAAAGTATTTCTAACAAATTTTTTTTCTATTTTCTGCGTTCATGACCGATATTTTAGTGAAGTAGCAACACATTTTTATATTTTTATGTTTGTAAATCCAATCAACCATTTACTACACGTTAGTTATGTTAAATCTTACGTATAGACTTAAAACTAAATAATTGGATAATGTGATATTATAATATTTGTTCTATTGTTCAATTAGATATGGCAAAATGAATTAAATCGTTGTTTATTTGAAGCTATTACATGGCGTTGACTGCGATGATACGATAATTGGTTGTGAACACATTTCGTTCCACTATTTCATGGATTTGTGGTTTTTATAGGTATAAGCATATCACCAAGACCAGGTGTATTCCTATTAAGTATATTCAACACTATAAATGCAGTCGTGTCCAATCAATAAAATTGTTAAATTCAAAAACGTAATTTGTATTTGGCCACGATTTTAAATTTATCGGAATTCTGTAAATTATATCAACTTGACATTTTCTTCATCCAGTTCTTGAGTTGTATTTCTACTATCTAAGACCAATTATTATTGCTTAGGGATATTTAATATAGATGACCATGTTTATAAAATTATATATTTTGGGGGCAAGAATAGAAGATATTTCATTTTAGTCTACTATGTGTGGTAGAGTAGGGTTCTTGAACCAGAAAAAGATAAAACCTCGCGGAAAGCTAACATACGATATCTTAGTTCAAATAAACCGATTTTTGCTGAGATGCACATGGCGATTGTACGAGTCAGAGCTAATGACAATGTTTATTACCCGTAGTGTTATGGTAGTTCTCGGGGAGAGGAGAGAGAGGAGGATTTGTGAGTTTATCGGAATTTTAGCGTCTAAAGCTTTCATGCTTCGGTGCACATGTTTCACCTTGGATTGCAGATTGTTTTATTCAGGTTTTCTTTTCTCGATCCGTTAAATTCATCTAGTCAGTTTCATCAAATTTAAGTAGTCATTAAACTGGAACTTTTATAATCTTTCACGCGTTGTTAATAATTTTTATGGTATTCTTTCGAAATCCGTTGCCTTGCAACATTTATGCCATGATCTGCAATTTCTACGTTAGATTGGTGTAAAATAATGTACCAAATTGGTTCCACCTAAATTGAAAAGTTTCATTTCTCATTGGAAAACACGCAAGACCTGGATGGTGTCTCTTCAGTTGATACCCTCGTGGCCGCGCATGTGATGTGGATGAAAAAACAATATTTACGGATCAGCTACGAAACAAATCGTATCTATGTCAGTCCTTTAGGATAGCCATAGTTACTTAATCCAAAGTAATCCTAAAGTGACCACATTAACATTCATCAAATTACACCTGCCTCGCTATCTTTCATGAACTGGCAATCAGAATAAAAATAGACTGCATGTACAAATATGTACTTCAGTAATCCTGGAATAAACTGATTTAGTATTCCGCAGAAAGTAATGTAAATATTTTTCTAATTTCCCAGTAACAGCGACATGACTGTGGCCGGCCTGAGTCTGTCAGCAAAATCTGGTTGGTACCAGCCTATCAAAACAATTCGAGCTGGCTCGAAGCAGGGAGAAATAAGATTGTTTTTGGCGTTCTACGAAGCACTAGAGTGGCCGAACATTGGAACTTCACCCAAGAGAATACCTATATGGCTGTAGAAAAGAGTGATGAGTAATTCACGAAGAGACGAGACTTTGAGACTCTTTAAATTCAACCAATGTCAGGTTCAACGAAACTCACAATCCAAGAAGCTTTGAACGAGTTTTGATCTCAACCCTCTTCGAGAACCCACCGCCTATACCCAGCCGGTATCGTTTATAACAAGCGGCAAAGAGCGCGAAATTGTTTCATGCCATAAAAATCAATTAGAACAGACAGGATGAGGACTTCCTTCTTCCCTAAATAATCTGGAAGTTATTTTCAAAGGATATTTAAGAATAAAGTAAAGCTAGAAAATAAGATGGCTACTCAAAGAACATAAAACCCATCATCCTATGGAAACCCTGTTCGCAAGAATTTCCTTTAGTACGATCCCTCGATATTTATAATGTTCTTAATGCAGGAACCACATGGGCAGAATTCTGAAAGCAGAAAAATTAGAATACACACGTTTATATGGTGTGAAATACATGTATTCTGCTTTGCGATCAGAATTCTGACTCATGTCTCTATTTTTAATTTTTCTGCTGCGCTACTAGAAGAAAGCAAATCTAACAATCGGAACTATGTTCATACGATTTTTACTTTACTTTGTTCTATATTTAGACGAATTACCAATGAGTAATCAATCAAAATGGAGGAAAATATATAATTAAGTAATAAAAAAAATTCAGCTTGTTATAAAAGACGCTCATGTAGTTCACTTGAAATTTTGACGGCAGCACTGCCAGCAGAAAATCTGCTCATGTGTTTCCAGCATAATAATATGAGAGCAGGGCTGGGATGTGGTACCATCACTTTTTTCGACTTTCGACTTAGTTTATGTCGCAATTTTCAGGAATCAATTAACATTCTATTTCGCGTAAATAATTATGTGTCTTATATCACGATTTCAACGTCTTGATATGATTGTGAGCTTTCTCTCTTTTCTACACATTCGAGCAAGCTGAGAACACATTAGAAAATGCATAATATTGAAAATGAAATAGGCTGCTAATTTACTTGTAAAAAATGAGACATAAACTACGTCGAAAGTCGAAAATAGTTATGGTTCAACATCAGGGGTTAGGAGCCCTATTTGTGTTCCATCAAAACATGGTAAACATGGTTTATATTCGAAATGCAGAGAGAAAGAATAAGTGCGATCCATAAATTTTCAACCTTCGCCTGTTCGACTCAGAACGTCATTATACTCACCTTTGCTGGTAAAGCGGGACTTTTGAGCGCTACCTTGAATAGCAAGTCGATATTTTTGGTGAACGGACGGCGCTCAGTATGGCGACGCGATAGGACACTCGATGGTGATCATTGCGATAAATTAAAATCTATGGTGAACCTTGACAATATATGACTCACGCAGTGCGTCCATAAAAGGATTCGGAAATCATGTCCTTCCTAAGAACTCTGGAAAGTGACTCTGAGTTTGTAATCTATGGTCAATTAGGCGCCTAGATGCCAGGGGTGGTGTTTAGTGGTTACTCATTTATTAACGTAAAGAGTGGGCAGTTTCATATTCACGTAGCCTGGGTCCCTGCTCACTCGATGTTTCTGGGTATGAAAGATGAGTTCGATATAGTCGCGCTGCGAACATCCCGCTGTAATCACAATACTGCTGTGGACATATTTATTTTTGTGAATGCCACCCAGACCTTTCTCTATTCTGTTGGTCTTCATAAGTTTAAAACCAGTTACTCGGTGGTAATGTTCTCTGTTTAATTGGACACATCTATATTCGCCAAGCTTCATGTTAATTATAAATAAATAAATAATAATTTTTCGAAGATTAGGTGCATTTACTAAGGGTTCTTGGTACCCGGAATTTTCAATCTCGTATCTTCTTTAAAATACTGTAGAATGGACTAGTAAAATGTTAAAATATTTAAATAATTCGTTTAAAATATTTTAAGCTCTATTTGGTTGAAGACCTTTGGTCTCGACTTAAATTTAGTTATTAGTAGTGCTGCCGTCTGTCGATTGGTTCCAAGTTGCAATGGACGTTTTACGAATATTTCTTTTGAGCTTACTCTTCTTATTCGGCCTTATTTGATTGCTATTTGAACTTTTCCGTAGTTAAAACGTTCCATTTTCTAATGTTACTCGTTCACTCATCAATATGTCTTCATATATGTGTAGTAATAATACCAAGAAGTATTCCTCTTTGCGCGCTAATATGTGTTCGGTGGTACTGCAATCACTAAATTTTCGTCTTTCATATTCAAAGTATTTTGTTGTTAATTCCACGACTTTTGGCACCTCTTTTCAGCATAAACAATTTTGTTTACTACTTTCTGCCACTCTTTTGACGTGTGAGGTTATACCAAGCCTTTCATCACAATCCACACCTACCCACTTTACCGATTCCACCATCTGTATTCTTTTCCATTAATAACCACTAAGTCGGATCATGACAGTTTCGATGATGATAGCGCCATTTTGTTAATATTGCACCAATTTACCTCTTGCCTATCGCGTTCTGTGATTTTCCCTGAATGTTTAATCTTGAATTTCTAGCAAAAAGTGTTACCTTGTCGTTCCTTAAATGTAGTAAAGCACCATCGATGGGGATCTTTTATCTCGGAAGCCTAACTGTTTTTCTCTGTGTTTTCCACTATGGAATACATTCATTAGTCTTCCAGTAATCAAGTAATTTACCAATGACTCGGTGGGGTCGGCGAGGTCTATATACTTTGTTGGTTTTCCAAGATCTCTTAAAAAATCCTTTATCCAGGTATTCAGGAAGCATGTGATTCTCGAACCAATGATTGGTCAAGGTATTTGTATAAACTCGATCTCGATGTTGTCTATTACCGGCGCTTTATCTTTTTTCATAGACATGATTGCAATCGTGGTTTCTTCATTGTTAAAGTTTTCCGATTGGTAGGGGGGAGGGTGTAATCGATCATTATCGATCTAAGGGTACCTCAAGTAACACACTGTAAACTTTCACTCCTTAACCCCGATGTCTTAAATCGCTAGAAATGTTGATCACGGTCTAGACAGAACTAGAATATCTTAAACTAGTTTACCAAAATTATGTGACCCTCATGTGCATATATACCTATTCCTGTCCATGTTTCGAGCTAATCGGAACCGCGGCTATCCGTTTAAATTTGTTTTTTTTAAATTTCATATGCCTCATTTCCTTAAAATATACTGAAGACATCATTTTCGATGACGAATAGCCTTTAGCTTCGTCCTATTGTAAAACTTGATTGCAATTCATTTTAAACTCACAATTTCATCGATCACATTTTCAAGATTATAGATCGAAAATCGCATAATTTAGTTAGGTGCCATATTCCAGAGCGGCATCCAGAATTTTTACAATTTTATATCCATGTCAATGATGATTTTCAATCCCATTTTAACTAATCTCGTTCTTCCCGCTGGTTCAGATTTCAGAACTTACTTACTTACTGCTTGCGCTACATACCAGGCAGGGATCTGGCCACCTCAACTATATTTTGCCAGATATTTCGGTTCGCAACAAGAGGACGCAAGACACGATTACCGAGTTTGTGAAGATCCTCTTCCATGTTGTCCATTCATCGCGTAGGTGGTCTTCCAAGAGGACCCACTTTCGTTGGTGTCAACTCGAGGGTCGAGGGCCTGCTTGTATCTATTTTTTCGAGATAATTTCGTATCTCACAATTTAATTCGTAACCCGTTGTTACAGCTTTTTTCAATAAAGCAAGTTTCAGCATATCTCTTGCTGTTAGTGTCTATGTTAGTGTCCATTACTCACAACCAAAAGTGATCACTGGTCTAATCGGCGCCTTGTAGATGTTAATTGTTGTTTGACCCCGTAATTTGAAGATTTTAATGTTTGCGTAAAATGCTCGATGTTCAGCTACGATTCTTGAAGTTATATCACCAGAAACTGACCGCTACTACCGATCCCAAATATATTCTTCCGGTAATTATTTATGTATTCGGTGTTTGCTTCCAAGGCCAATTTGATAAGCTGTTGACTCTAATAATAGGCGAACTTCTTTTAGGTAGACGATGTTGCAGGAAAAATGCATTATGCGTATGCTAATAGCTGATTTGAATTAAAATATAGGGCTATCGTGAGCTGATGGACGACGTATTCTAGTGTAAAGTTAAACATTTCTCCAATATAATCCTCAAAGTGAAGTTCTGATCTGTTGTTGATCTGTTTGGGTGAAATCCACACTGGTAGTCACCCAACATGCGCCAAAACTTTATAAGCAGTGCAAAGCTATCCTGCGTTGGTTATTGCAATTTAATCGAGCTCTTTCTTTATTTAGTAGGTAAATCAGAGTCGCCTTCGACTCTTGTGGGGTTTCCTCAGTTAATATAAGTACCTCATTCAGTTAATAAAAGTTCGTCCATGCGGCAGACGTACGAACATTTGATCGCCGCCGGTTTTTACCATTTCGCATGCAATTCAATTTTCATCAAGAGTCTTGTTGCTTTTCATTTTTAACACCACGTTATGTAGTTCATCGTACGATGGTGGAGTTGGTAGAGTCATTTCAGTATTGAAGTCAGTCTGATGCAAGGGATATAGTGTTCGCGAATGGTGGTACTGGTCGATTTAAAAGAGAAGTAAAATAATTCCGCCACACTTGAAGGACGTTGTTGGTCTCCATTACTAACCCTCCAGATTCGTTGCGAATAGTGCTGCTACGAGATTGGAAATCTGTAGATATCTCTTATGTTGTAGTATCTATCTCTAAGACTCAATTTTTAATGTGCCATTCTCGCTTTTCTGTCTGCAGAGCAGAGTGGAAAATTTCGTTGTGGCCACGTAATCGATACGTGATTGTTGTGTTTTTTTTGGGATAGATTTTGCTGCCGTATACGATGTTTTTCTCGGATTGCTTTCAAGCAATTTTCCCAACCAATCATTTTTAGTTCTCGGTGAAGTTTGATCAATTGTTGGTCAAGAATTCCTGATAGAGTATTGTCATAATTGGTTCTGGTAACGTGGTTGTTAAAACATCATTTTTCCAATGCGGGGTTCGTTGGAAGTGACGGTTGTATGTTGTCGATAAACGAAAGGTGCATTTTGCAATTACAAGGAAGTGATCGGTGTCGAAATTGGCTCCACGTCTCTTTGATATCTTTCATACTGGAGAAATGTCTGTTGAATATGAGAATGTGACAACTGTATTTTCGTCGTTTGATTTCCATGTACCTTTATGAATTTCGGTGGGAAGTATGTACTGGCGACTACGAAATTACGCTGTAAAGCTAACTCGGTGGTCCATGTTCCAATGAAAACCAACTCCAAATTCGTGTTTGCTAATATTATCGCTTTGACAAAGCGTGTACCTAAGACGATTATAATCAACGATGTTATTGCCGACTAGTCGAGTTTTTTATAGTGCTAAGGAATCGAGTCCATATTGGGAAGACTGTTCGTAGAGCTGTTGGATCTTTTCCATACGAATCCGACTGAGCACATTCCATGTTCTGAGTTTTAAAGCGTAGACTTTAATTCGTGTTAGAGGTCGTTATTGAAATTCCAAATTAATCCTAGGCTTATGTTGAGGTTTTGTAATAATCTGTTTTTCACAAGTTGGGTTGTTTGTCCAACACAAACTACTAAAGGAACTAGAACACGTTTAGCCTACTCTTTGGGGAAGTTACCAGTGGCCGCCACGAGGAGGCAGTGCGAGAACTTGTAATTGCGGCAGATCCGACATAAGAAGCGAGCCCTGTGATTATCTCCCTGCTACTCCAACTTTGACCAGAGAGCCAGAACTACATACCAACATTATTTTAAAATTGAAACCTCCAAGTACAAGCTGCTTTCAATCATGAGAGTTTGTTCTTAAGATCAGAGACGGCTGAACTCGGGTTTTTTCTTGTAGCAAATAATTCTCAAATCCGTACTTAAAATTGAGAAACATGCAACTTACTTCTAGACTTGAAGACCACTTATACCGTACAAAATAAGTAGGCAATTGCTCTATCTATGACTGATACAGTGGTTCTCCAGAATTTGTGCGTTCGCAGAACACTTTTTTGGTGACGTCAGTAAAGCTGTTTCCTCAATCTGTCGAGCATTTTATTTCTTGGAAAAATATTTTAAGTGCACATTTTGTATAACAAAGAAGTATTGATATGGTTCCGGTGTTGCGTTGCCTAATTTGATGATTGAGTGCGTGATTATGAAAAGCCTCCAGCATATTTATTAATTCAGCCCAATTGTGTATCCAGCAAATAATATCGAGCTTCTTTTCTTGTAAGACTGGCAGTAACAAAACGAAATATTTATTAACGTCCAGGAGGTGCATCTACTTAGCTACTCTCGTTGCTGTCGATTTTGTCAAATGTAATCGAATTAGATAGCAACGATCGTACGTCGAGTATCACACAGGCGTAATGCCATCGAGCAAGGCTTACGTGACGTAAGAATGTCGGAACTGGTGGCAATAATCGATCAATCCAATGAAGATGGATGTGCCATCTACATAATTCACAGCAAAACTATTCGCAAATAACACTTTAGTAGATCCGCTCAGATGCGGATTTCGTGAGGAATTTGGTCTGTAATGCACATCTTAATGTAAATAAAAAAGATTTGGATACGTCTTATTTTCTTCTTATAACTCGCGTGATTTACATGCATGCCTTCAAGTAATGATCACATACATACGTATATCAATAAACAACATACTAAGAACGGGTGTGTCCATGTACGTATATCGAATGGATAGTTATACGCTCGAGTACGTACATTAAATGCTCGTTTGACCTTCGTGTATTTTAAACTGGCCATGAAATCCAAACTCAAGGGTCAAAATGATTTTTATTATTGATTGTGCGATGTAAGATCTATAAAGGCAACTTTAAAGAATTTTATAAAAAAAAAATATTTAAAAATGTTTCAGTCGTAAAATTTTATAAACTGATAATGATTGTGAATAATGGCAGGTAACACACCTTCAAGCAACGATTTCGTCTGACGTTTACTAAAAAACTTTAAGACACGAGAAAATGGTACGTAAAAGATGTACAAATTTTAATTGTGGGAATTGTATTTTTTTATATAATCTGTAATAGTTTGTTACGGTTATACATTCCGCGGAGTGGGAGTTACGTGAAGAATATCTTCGACAAAATATTGATTGTGAAAAGATGTAGAGGTTATCCACTTTATTTTTATAGGATAAAAACGATTGAATTAAGGCAGAGCTTGTTGCACAGAATGTTTTGCTCAGTGCCAACATTTGGAAGAAAAGTAACTTACAGTTGGGAAAAGCGACTACGAACAACCTGCAAATGCTAAGTTAAGGAAGAGCAACCGCAATTCAAAACAGCTCATCTGCTCAAATTAATACAGTAAAAGAAAAATTCAACTAATACCTCCCTACACAACAGATAACTATCCATCTCGAACATGACTTCACAAATCTGCCATCAATCACAAATCCAACATTCCATCAAAAATTAATATTTTTTTATATATTGACTAACCACATTTCATTTCTAACCCGTTTGCCTCTCCTAATATTTAACTATTGTTGGTTCTGCCTTGCGGTGCATTAATTACCTCGTTGGCCCTCATTACTATGTTTTGGAATCTTTGGCTGATGTACAAGTTACTCGGTTTAGTACAGTTCTACAGCAGAATTCCATACGTCCATATGGGCATTAATATCTGTTTGCATAGCATCAGTTTATGTGTTGACAACTGTGGAATTCCTTTCAGAAAGTCAGTACATTTTCCTGTATTTGTGTCTGAGCTCTTTACATTTTTTTTTGAAATGCACCGTCCATCCTTTTAAATTCGTCTCTAGACAAATTAAAATCGCACTCGGTAGAAACATTATTAAATACACGATTTGAATTAAAAATTGGATCCGGTATGCCAAAGTTCGACCATGGAAATGCAAACCGATTACGAAGCCTCGGTATCTGAGTGATCGAACAACGGCCAAAATAAGGCGGTAGCACATACTTAGAAACATCAGAAATAGTTTCTGAATTGATTTTATGTGGCTAGAGGGATTGTTATAGTATGGATTCCAGACATTTGAGGCATATTCCAGGAGCGAACGAACAAATGAAACGAAGAGGACTTTTTGGAGAAACGGAATATAAACTCTATAATATTGAATTAGGCTTGTTGATACATCTATCAATATGGTGTTTAAACTTTTTTTTCATTTTAAATCTTGCTATTTGTTCTGGGCCGAAGCACTCCCAACTCTTTCTCGGTTTGCTTTTCACGTCCTACGTTATGCATTGCCTGCCAAATCGAGGACGTACGGTATAGGTCCGATTTACTTAGAACCATCTGCACATTGCATAGCTCTATGCCAGCCTATACTATACTAGCCTGGAAAATGGGTCGGCTCATGAGTTGTGTACTGCGACAGAGGATTATAGTTGTGTTCGTTTCCATCACCGATCGTAATCAAATGATGAAAAATCCCTTTTGCCCCTAACGGGCTTCGAACCCGGGACCTCCCGATCCAAACGCCTAAGCTTTAACCACTGTGCCGTTTGGTCAGTGTGTTTAAAATTTATCAAAAAAACTAGACACCTAAATCTAGAAAAGAATGAACTCGATCGATTATAATTCCATTTTGGCAATTCATGTGTCTTCGTATTACCCAACCACCTTTGGTTTTGTGACACAATGGTCGCTTCGTTACATTCGAAAAGTAGATGCTTAACGTCTTCTACTTCAGATCCGCATAAATATTGACATTGATTCGTTATTTTATATCTCTGTTGGTAGGCGTTAAACTCACTATGTCCAGAGATTCCTTGGCTCATCGAGCTCGTTTGTGGTATTTTTAATTTGAGTCTTGCTTTATGTCTGGAATGAAGTTAAATGTATGCCTACCATTGACCGATTCACTCCACTTTCAGATTTGTTCATATATTGATTATGCCTACTATCTCCAACATGCACAGAGTCACGTATTTCGTTTGGGCAGTCCTTCTTATACGTAGTACAAGTGCGCTCTTTTTTTGATTGGAATTTCTACCGGGAGTACGCTGGTCAGAACCACAACATCATCTTTAGACACTGTTCGGTAGGTCTTTGTTACTCTTAGCAGGATATTCCTCTGAGCACTTTCTAATGATCTGACGTGGTGACAGTTTATTACAAGTGTTTTTTGATTCAGTCCACTTCCCTATTAGACACTCTCGCCAGGGAGTGAAATAGCTTCTTGGCGTTTTCACAGACTCTTAGCGCGCGAGAATTTACGCCCACAGATTCATCTAGGTCAATAGATATCTCACAGACTTGACCTTTTTCATGTTTCGACTGTTTAAAGATATTGTTGGAGGTCGACAAGAGTGAAATTTGCCTTTTAGCTGCAGCATCATTATTTTCTCTGCAGATAGTGGCATTCTATTTGCTACACACTATTGGTTCATACTATTTATTGCGATTTGACCTCGACGCTGAAGTTCGAATTTCGATTTGCCATGCACCAGAAAGACTCATCCGCGAATGCAATTTCATCAAAGTCGTTAATCATGCTTGTCGTAAACACGGCATTCTAGACTAGAGCACCTAAAAAAGAGCACTGAGGACACCCTGTTGTGATTTGCTTAGATACAGAACCATACATGTTTTGATTACTGCGGATCGATTACTGAAGTAGCTTCTAAAAAAAATCATTGTGTTTCTAAACCACGTAAGATTATCAAATGCTTAGGCGATATCCAAGAATATACAGTGTTGATTAGGTGGACTATCGCATCTTCAGTAGACATGCTACGTCGGAAACCAAATTGTTTGTCCGACAATAATCCTTTCTGTTCAATCTGCGGTGCAATGCGAATGGTTTTCTAGGAGTTTAACCCATAACCGGTAGCAACATTATGGGTCTATAAGATTTCGAAGAAAGTAAATCTGTATCACCAGGTTTCCTGATTAAAATTATTTCACCTATTTTTCAGACTTTAGGAAAGTAACCAAATTTTAAGCAGCTGTTTAATAATTTTACTATGCTAGGACCTATGATAGGCCATGCAAGCTGAATTATTCCAGCGTTCAAGATGTCAAGTTCTAGTGACTTGTTACGTTTGAAGCAATTGAGATCACTGGTGAACTCGTCCCACGTAAATGGGGGCCTTTAGCAACTATGGATGTCCAACTGCTGTTGGTGGTGATCTCACGCATTCCTGTGTATGACCCAGTTTAATTTGGTGTTTCGTCCGGTAGAAGTAAGTTTACTAACTCCAAACGTGTGTCATGCCACGCATCAGTGAAGACTCCATTTGCCTTCCTAATTTTATTTAAAACTTCAACAGGTCTTGATCTGCTAGCGGCCAATTTGTATACAAGACCCCATGGGCCTTTATTGTCTACGCTATTGGCTACGCTTTAAATACGTCATGGAAGTACTTATTTCTTGCTCTTCTAAAGAGAGACAATTTTAACTCTTTTGCTCCTTGGTTCCTTTCCGACAGATATGTTCTTCTAAATTTATGATGCATAGAACGTCTGAGTTTCGTTAGATTCCACGAACTATTTCGTTTCTTAGCTCCTCTCCTCCTAGGAATTGAGTTATTGCAGTCACTGGCTAACTGTTGAGATCAGCTCCACACGAGCATCAATTTCATCGATCGAATTAATTTCTGGAGACGCTTCTACGCCGTCCCAAGAGCCAACCAAGTATCTAGCAAATAGACCCCAGTTAGCTATCTTGATAGCTGAGTTTGATAACTAAAACATGATGACTCTATAGTCACTAGATGTCCAACTTTATCTTCCACACCACCCAACTACCGAGCCCAGCAAGGCTGCGTTGACTATTGTTAGGTCAATATTGGAGTTCCCATTAGACGAGAATGTCGCCTAGACACGAAGTCCTCTACTTTTCTAAGGTTATGTCACATTTTACTTCTAGCTTTTGGTGTTGGCCCGATACACAACCTAGGATCGTATCGACTTTGCACAGATGGTTCTCGATCAGTTCACTATATTGGGCGTAGAAGGAACCAACTTCAGATTGAATATCAAAACATGTGCAGTAGCTATCACAAACTGAGTTAGCTTCATCATGTTCATGCGAATGATAATTGCAGTCTTGGGATTCCCAGAGCTGCCTGTTGCTACTCTGGCTGTAGAAAGCATGCCCCTGATTTGACCATTAACCAAGTGCGGTTGTTGCTGTGTGGAGATACGCTCATATATCGCTGATCCAACTATTTTAGCACCCTACAAATCCTATAACCATGCCCATGTTGTGCACAGTGAGAGCAGGTCTCTGTGCGCGCCCTACAATTCTGTGCAATATGACCGTATTGCTGACACCTAAAGCACCTACAATCTCTCTTACATGGCATCGTACCCATAGTCCATTCTAGACTTGATCAACATGTTTTTGGTTGCCGGTTCAACTTCTACCACCCAGTGAGCGGTCTCTTTATTTTTCGCACCAGTTCTATATAGATATCTTCCCCCTTGTTGAAAACGACTCCCACTAGTGACTTAGAGGTCATGCTGTACCTTCTCTACCAATTTTCCCGAATATTATCGGTAAGCAAATGGCGGTCAATACGGCCGCGCGGCTATCAGCGATTTCGGGGTGAAAGTTCTTGCAAAAAGGGCACTCAAATAGTCAATACTGTGTAGGATGGCCTGGTGAATTTGGATTATATAACACCCCTTTTGTGCTTTTGCAAGCGTTTTAAGGTAATTCTACCCTCTAGAGAAGATTGGAAGAATGGTTTCATTATGGATACCGGGGTAGTTAAATTCTTCAGCGACGGCTCCAAGCTTGATGGTTGAGTGGGAGCTGATGTTTTCTGTTGGGAATTAAATGTAAGTCTATTTTTTCGTCTACCTGATTACTGCAGCGTGTACCGTGCTGAAGTTATAGCGATAGAAGAGGCCATGAACTGGTTAAAGCACAGTGTAATATCGTTGACTGGTATCACTATCTGTGTGGACAGTCGGGCGGCCATTCTGTCACTGGATTCAGTTTCCCTGGCATCAGATGAGTGAACACTTCAATATCCAGTTGGTCTGGGTTCCGGGCCACTCTGACGTTGAGGGAAATGGCAGGGCAGACGAATTAGTAAGGTACGGTACTACTCTCCAACTGGAATTAGGGAGAGAATGTGTAGGAAGGCCTATGTCTGTGCTGAAAGCAGTGAGTCATAGGGAAGCAGTTGCCTTGGAAAATGCTAGGTGGCTCAACAATCCGGGTGGCAGGGTAGCGAAGCAAGTATGGCCTGAGCTGAGCGTAAGGCGATCCAAAATCTTAATTACACTAAGGAAGCGTGACTTCGGTAGAATTGTAAGGGTACTTACCGCACACTTCCTTTTCGGAGATCATGCAGTAAGGCTGGGTCTGGATGCAAATGACTTCTGCAGAAGCTGCAAGAACGAGGAGCAGGCGGAAACTCTTCTTCAATTCCTATGCTCATGTCCTGCGCTAGCTGGCAGAAGACATGATCACTTGGGCAAATACACTAAAGACAGCCTGTCTGATATCGAAAGCTGTAATGTGCGAGATCTTTTACGTTATGTCAATAGCACCAGATGGTTTGAAAAGGAGTTTAATGATGTCGGATCCTGTGGAATTACAATGGGCCAAAATTGGCCTAAATGTGCGATAGCAACCACTGAAACCTAAGCTAACCTAACCTATATAGAACCTTAAAATCTTTTCGATCCAGGCAGTTTTGATTAATTCAGTAATTTGTGACCATGTCACCATCAATATCAGGCCAACATCAAAGATAATTTTTGGTAATTCCTTTATAGGTACTGATTCGGTGGCTACTAGACCCACGACTTCCAACTCTACGTTTTCTGTGAATGCATACCTTTAAATCCGAGGAAAGGTCAACCGCAACACCATTTGGGCCAGCGTTTGTTACACATTGGATCTTTATGTTTGCTTCACTGGGACGTATGATTTCCTTGATTTTCTTGGTAATCTAGTTTGTTGACAGGCTGGAATAATTATCTCTTGCAGAGATAATTATCCGTTTTGTTTTTATCTTATTTATGTTATTTTGCAAACGCTGTACCGACCGTTTGCCAGTTTCCTTCATTATTTCCAGTTGAGTTAGTTGCAACTCTCCCTGTATTTCCTGAATTTAAACTAGGAACTGAATCCTGTGCAGCCATCTCTGGTGTCTTTTCCACAGTAACCAAGGCTATTGGTTTCTGGCTTCAAGTGCACCTATGGTTGCGTGCTTCCTCTAGTTTACCAGCTACTAGATTAGTTTCCGCAACCACCTCTAGAATTTGAGTCTTTATATTTTTAATGTACTCGTAATTAGACAATTCTTGAAACTTAGGCTCAATAGGTTTCGTATTGAGAGACGATTTCTATCATCAGGCTTTCATGAGGCCTTTCGCACGTTTATGATACTTGACCAACATTGCTTGGCGAAGTAATTACAACTTCAGCCGTGTCCCCATCATCGCCGACAAGATCGGCATCTGAGTTCGAATCGTTAAGATTTTTCCGAAGACTGATCCGGATCACATCTTGATCCCTTACCCATATCTCTGGGTAATTCACTAATTAAAATTAGCTATTGCTGGTTGTTGTTGTTTAAATATCTAGATGTTTAAATATTTATAATATGGCTTCGATTCCTCTTCCCAAATCTACTAACGTTCCTGCACTGCCAAAATCTCCAACTCGTTACTCTCCCGCTCAATAATACCCGCACGTATTACTTTCGAGATAGATATCAGAAGTTGGCCACTTCGCCGTCGATTCAAGATCGGAATAACGATCGCCACTGAAAACATAGTAGGCCGAGGGGAAATACTTTGCAGGGCTGTGCGAGCTTCCAACACCGATAAGTAAATTTCATGCGATTTTGAATAGCAAATTCCGCTAGAGTTGTGGTAATAAATATAGACAATGTGTCGGTTTTGGCAGAGATCGGCGGTGCCGGTTGATGAAAGGTTGACGTTGTTACAACGTCGGAAAGCTCGCTGTACGAACTCACGAACCAGAAATTTTTCCGGCCAAATTGTTGGATCTGATTAAAAAAAATGTATTATTGCTCAGATTATAATTTATCTCAACTTAACCAAATGGCAACATTTCATAGGCGTTTTACAAACACAATTTTGTAAGAGTTCCATGAAAAATGGCCCAATTTTGCCCCACGGCATATTCTTACTGTAGAATTTCAATATTTATATCTCTCTCAATATTACCAATGTCTGCAAACATCATCCAAAATTTTAAGATTAAGTGTGGTAACAATTACTTCGCCACGTAAAGCACCTACGATTCCTTACCTCGAATATTTCAACAATTGGTGGCTTTTCTGTGTGCCGTTCATTTTTATTTTGACCTTGCATCACTGTGAAGGTCTTTTGGTGATATCCACGGCATTTCTTTGCAAATGTTTTAAAATATGGCACGATTACGATTCTCGCTCAAGTGGCACACAGTTTTTCACAAAATCATCAAATTACTTTGTTCCTCTTCCTATATGAATCAGGTTTCATTACAGTACTCGTACGTATACAAAACAATGATAAAATTTTGTTTACATTTTTAATTCATTTATGCAAATTTAATTTTATTTTGTGCTCGAAAACAATAATAAGTGATAGTGGTTATAAATAAAAAAAATTACAACAAAAAATGCAAATTATAGTTCCTATACGAAACTACATAAACTGAAATTCTTTGTATTTTTATGAACTTTATGTAAAACGATTACAAACATAAAATTGGGTGAAGGTACTTAGTTTTGTATAATTTTCAATAGAATAATGATAATACTCGATGCAATTAATTTCTGATAGTTTGTATATATCGCGGTGGGTTGCAAAATAACACAGCAAAAATAAATTTGGAATTCGTTTGAGTTGTGCCGACGTAAATTAACATAAACGAGAGATAGCGACCTAAAATACCGCACTCATTATTTATTAATTACGAAATACTACTTAGCAGCTTACAAACAGAGTATGGCACTAATAGCCTGAAGCTCAGGAATTAAGGGGCCCGGCAACGGGTATTGAATAAATTACCTAGAAAAAAAGTAAAAAGGGGCGAAATTTTGGCGATGTTTGTTTTTAGAGCACACCATTTAAAATCCTATTGGGTCATAATCTAAAATCTACAGGTGTATAGTTCTTATAGGAATTTTCAAATTTCTTAACTTATTGATATAAATTTGTGGAAGCTTTTTTATACATTAGTTAAATTACTCTAAAGGGTCTGTACCAGATCCTAGCCAAGAAGCCCGCCTTACGATAGTAACCCAATAAGTTGTTGCTTTTCTAAAATTTCTGCTCATGAGTTTATACTAGCGTGGAAGGATATTAAGGGTGTTTATTTAGAGGTTCACATCTTTAAGTTGGCAACACTGTTTTGTTTGATAACCGATTTAACAGCTGACATTTGCTTTGTCATTAGTTTGATTTGCCATTTCATAATGAATAGACTCACGCAAGAGCAACGCTTGTAAATTGTTGAAATTTTTTATGAAAATAATGGTTCCGTTCGCGAAACTCATCGTGCATTACGACCATTTTACGAATTTCATAATCACTCCCTCAGAGCGGGTAATTCGGTTAACTATGGATCGTTTTCGCAGTGCGTACCGAACTAGCGATAGACGCCACCAATTGATATTGATGTTGATTTTCCAAACAAAATTTTGTTCAGCGATGAACCTCACTTTTGGCTGAATAGTTGCGTTAATAAACATAATTGTTAGATTTGGAGTGAAGATAATCCACAAGCCTTTGCCGAAACACCATTACATCCAAACAAAATCACTGTTTGATGTACTTTATGGGTCGGCGGAATCATTGGTCCAGATGTCTTCAAAAACGATGATGGGCGGAATGTTACCGTCAACGGTGAACAGTATAGAAAGGCAATTGCGCGGGATACAATTAATTTACTCAAACAAACATTTAATGAAAGACTAATTCCACGTAATGGTCCTATTGATTGGCCACCGAGATCGTGTGATCTAACTACATTAGATTATTTTCTTTGGGGATATGTTAAGTCACCTACTTGTCTACGCCGATACACCAGGGACGATTGAACATTTGGAACACAACATTTGGCGAGTTATTAGCGAGGTGCGGCCGCAATTGACCAAGAATGGTCGAAAATTGGACTTCCAGATTACGCCATGCAAATGAATTTAATCAATATCTTGAAAGCATCAATTGGCAAGAAGAAATAATATCTGACAATATCGACGCAAAGGATGATACATTTTACGACATCATCTTTTTTGGGTGTGAAAGAACTGTTCCGCTAACAAAAGGCCATTCAAACAATAACCCACCATGGTATGATAATTGCCTGGTGAATTTAAAAAAAATTAAAATCAAGGCTTTTCGAAAAATAAAGAAGAGTAAATCAGCCCTCGATGAAGCAAGATTTAGGAGATCAATTGCGAATTCTATGGTTATTTGTAACAGTGAATTTCTTAATTCGCACTTTTTAGTCCTCTATCATGATTAGTGAAATCATCGTCAGTTTGATTTGAAAATTTCACAAGTTGCGTTTTACGCAACATGTTCCCAACTATTGACTGCCCTGAAAGTGGCCATTACGTTTGCTCGGTTCTTTCAATCAGACTACAAACCTGATGGCATCCCCGAACACTGCCACAATTTCTATGCCAATCATCAGCCATGACGATTTAATCAATATCATTTATCTTGTTCTTGTTACATCACGACAAATATATCAGATCTCAGCTGGAATATGCAGTCTCAGTATGGTGCTCTTTTTATTAATCTCACATTGATAGAATTGAAAGTGTTCAGAAATAAGTGTTAGTGTTTATAATGAAAAGAACTGATGGGATTACAAACATAATCTTCCTTACAACGTAAACGTTGCCCGTCTTCGTTCGCTGCATACACTACCAGTTGTAAAACTCCGTGTAAATGTACTCCTGGCTCCTCCATTCTTGGAATTTAATCTAATTATTTATGCTCCAACCGCGAATCTTCGACAACACCACTAATTATGGTGAACATGAACAATTAATGAAGTCAAACATTTTTTTAATGAAGTCTTACAACATTGTAAGTTGTATTCTTGTACTTTTTCTTTCTTGAATCATATCGTACTCGACTTCTTTCAATAAATATGGTAAATATCTCTGCATTTTCCTGCCAAGACAACCTGGTATTCGTGTTTCCTTGCATATTTCTCTATTTCCACGGTGACTTATTCATTGAAGAAGCATTGTATCATTTGTATATTGGTCTTCTTCGCACAACCTCAAAGTTGGATACCATAGGTCCATAGGCATTTGGCTGGACAGAAGCATTTTGTTGTGTATTGGGAGTTCAAAACTTCTACCATGTGCTCTTTCCATCTTATCTTAGCATCGAGAGTCAAGCCAGGGTATTTAGCTGTCTCTGCATATGGAATTTGGTTTGAAGTAAGAATTACGGGAATTCAGTTTACATTTTGGTTTGTAAAGATGACATGTATACTGATTTGGCTCCATATTTTTGTCCAATTATTTTGAAGTTTACTTAAACTGCTCGGATATCTGTATCGTCTGCAAATGTTGCTAATGTAATACTTTGAAAATTCGGTAAATCTCTCGTATAAATGATGAATAGAATGGGTCCAAGGTAGCGTATCTTGGAGTGTACCTGCTGATATTCTTTTTAGTTGAGAGTACTCATTTTCAAGTTTGAAATGTGTCGATCGTCAATGTAGGATTCAGAGAATTTGATAAAATTGCTTAGTCAGGTTTCGGTGTAGTTTAAACTCAAGTCGTTGGTGCTGAACTTTATCGAGAACTTGAGCTGCATTAAGAAAATACCGGAGCATATCTTCTAGTTTTGAAGTACATCCTTAATGGCATCCGATATTCTGTTCAACGGTAGAATAATTTTCTCTAAACGCAACATGGTGTGGTGGAATTAAACATCTTTCTTTTAATATAGGTTTGTGCCTCTTGAGCTACTGTTTTTCAAATATCTCTGATATGACTGAAAGTAGTGATATCGGTGCATAAGATTTTTTATCGTTTACTGGTTTACCTGGTTTTAGAGTTTGTAAAATATTCGGTTTTTCAAAATAAAAGAACCGCGGTGTTCGTTCCAAATGTTGCAAGCCATAGTTGTAGGCTTTTCTCCTTAAATATTTAAATATCTAATTTTTATAAATTTTTCTATCACGGAGCAGCAGTGTGCTGCTACAACCAAAAACAAAAACGTGGATTCCCCTATGCACGCATATCCATTTGTGGTTAGAAGAAAAGATTAGGCCCAACAAGAGCGATAAAATTATCAGCGCTGAGTTATCAGATTATGAACTTTAGTCATCTCTCTTGAATACAAACTCGACTTGCATGTAAGGTAAACGGTGCTCAAAAGTGCTTCCGAAAAGTTGGTCAGCGAGTCTTTTACAGATGAAGGTGAATACCCATCATATCGCCGACAATCATGGAATATGGAATAACCTGCGTGTTAATAGTAGCTGGATTATATCATATTTACCAGTACTTTCTATAACATTCCAAACCCATAGCAATGTAGAGTCCTACACCAGCGTCAAACCAACGTAAATAAAGGTAGCGACTAAGATACATTTAGTCCATCCCTACTTCTAGCCCCCACTTGTCAAAAGGTTTGGATTACAAATGACAAAACCAAGGCTAAATCAGTCATTCAGAAATGTGGCAACTGTACCAAATTCCAAGCGCTGTAGTAATTTTAGTGTTCACAATTTAATTTAGATCCTACTTAAAAGCGTAATCTACACATTTAATGATTTTACAGGTTCAATAGTCCGAGTGGATCTGCTCTTCTCAGTCGTTTAAATCGCAGCTGTTTTAGTATATCCCGGGCCAATTCGTTGGGATGTCCCTGAAGTTTTGAGTAGTATTTCGAACTGAATTCCTTGATTGTATCTTTAACGGTTTTAATACCAAGGTCGTCGTGTATGTTAGTATTTCGGATATACCAGGGAGCATTAGCGATACATCGGAGTATTTTCGCTTGAGTTCGTTGCAGGAGTTCTCTATTTGATGCACTGGTGGATCCCCATAACTGATTACCATTTGTCCATATGGGCTTGATTAACGCTTTGTATAGTAAGACCTTATTGTCTAATGATAACTTGAATTTTCTTCCTATTAGCCAATACAGTTTGGAAAATGTTATTTTTATTTGGTTGCGCTTTGCTTCAATATGTTCTTTCCACGTTAGTCGTCTATCCAGGTGTAAGCCTATAGGTATTTGACCTTGGTTTGTTGGGGGATATATACACCTTTTAATTGTACTGGTGGGCAGGAGCGTTCGTTCAGCGTGAATGTGACATGATTTGATTTTTTCGTTTACTTTTATTCTCCAGATCTTGAGCCAATCCTCAATTTTGCTCAGATGACTTTGCACTACTCTTGAAGCTGTGTGCGGGTTTTCGTGTGATACCAGGATGGCCGTATCATCAGCAAATGTTGATATTATTACATTGTCGGTAACAAGTAAGTCTGCCGTGTACAACAAGTATAAAATAGGTCGCAGAACGCTTCCTTGTGGGACTCCTGCGCTTATATCATTAGGGAAGTTGTTATACCATTTTGTTGAACCATGTATTGTCTTTGGAGGAGGTTGTTTTCCAGAACTAAGTGAATATTCTTCGGCAGGAGCGCTTTAAGTTTATATATTAGTCCATCGTGCCAAACTTTGTCAAATACTTGTGCTATATCCATGAAAACAGCAGAACAGTATTGCTTTGCCTCAATGTTATGTCTGATTGCATTTACAATTCTATGCACTTGCTCTACGGTACCATGTTGGTTTCGGAATCCAAATTTATGGTCTGGAATGATTTGCCTTTCTTCTAATACTGGTTTCAGTTTTGTTATTAACATTTTTTCTAAGAGCTTTCGGATTGTGGGAAGCATGCTTATTGGAAAATAAGACGAGATTTGAGTTTCGTTTTGTCCAGGCTTATATATCATCGTGATCAACGATATCTTCCACTTTTAAGGAATATGACTAGTTCGCATGATCGCATTAAAAATGTAGGTTATTAGTTTTATGCATTTGTCTGGTAATTGCGTTATCATTTTTTCAGTAATAAGGTCATATCCTCGCGCCTTTTTCGGGCTAATGCATGTTTTGATTGTATTCTTAACTTTTTTCCATTCAAACTTTATAGGTTTAAAGGATGAATCATCATCCATCTGGTGAGGCAACACGACATTATTAGTTCCTTCGTGTGGTGAAAACACCGTCTTTAGATGTGCAGCGAAAGCATGGCCTTTTTCTTCATCGCTTCTCGCCCAATTTCCAGTTGGTAGTCTAATCGGCGGATTTGACTTTGTTGGCTGATTTAAGTTTTTTGTTGTCTTCCACAAAGAATAATCAGTCTTCTCTGTTGCCGAGAGTTCACTTAAATAATTCTGGACACATTGGTTTTCTCATTGCTGGTGAGTTTAACGGGATATCAAGATGACAATTTTGTTTGACTAGTCTCCTATATTGATTCCAATCAGTTCGTTTGTTTGTCAGACGTTTCGCTGTTTCTGATTTTAAGACAACAATACTCATTGTTTCCATTATCGAACGGTGAATGATCAGACAACAGATCATAGCAATCGGTGGCCTTAACATACGTACGTGCAATGCCTTTGGTTACGCAGAAATCAATTACAGGGTGGCTGACACAAAGTGTTACCAAAACAAAACGCCGCAGAATTTTTATTTTTTGATGAATTTTATTGAATTTGATGAATCAAAGTAAAAAATGTTCACAAATATTTAAATTTTCGAATTGCATTAGCAGTTTTCGATTTGGCCACCCTTAGCCGCGATTATGGCCTTCAAACGGCCGACAAAGCTATTGCATGCAGTACGAAAGTGGCTCTGCGGTATTTTGACCCATTCCCGGCGAAGCGTTTGCTTGAGATGATCGACAATTTTGTATTTTTTTGTCCCAACCTTGCTCTTCAAAATACCCCAAACCGAGAAATCTAGCGGATTGGCATCCGGTGAATTTGGTGGCCATTGGGAAGTGGAAATGAACCGCGGAACGTTGTTTCTCAGTCAATTTTGATTGACGCACGCTTTATGACGCGGCGCCAAATGTCCAGGCTCTGCGGTCGAAATGTTTTTGTGCCCAAGGCTTCAACGCTCGCTCGAACACATAATCCCGATAAATTTGAGCATTTATCTTGATGTCACGGTCCAAAAAACGAGCGGTGAACGGCTTTCGGCCGTTACGGCGGCCCAAACCATCACCATCGGCGGCGCTTGGTTTCGAGTGGCAATCCGTTGGTCCAAATTTTCAGTAGAACAGCCGGGCAAGTAAATTCGCTCGTTTTGCTTGTTCACATATTGCTTAATAACGAACGGTGACTCATCGGAGAAAGCCAAATTCGGCAAATCGTCACTTTCGTGCAAGCGTAACAACTCCTTTGCCCTTTCCACTCTAACTTTCTTTGACCATGCGTTTTATGGAATTACAAGGCCTTTAGTCCAACATGATCTTTCAATATGTGCTGCATCCATTCGAGCGAAATGTTCGCATCACGAGCCATTTTTCTGCCGCTACGGCGCGGATCCCGAGCCAATTTGGCCTTCACCTTCCGAATGATATCCGGCGATGTTACAGTGCATTTCGGTCCACCACCATGGCGTTTTGCAATGCTGCCAGTATCGTTATAACGATTTATGGGGCGATACACAAACATTTTATTCACATGCAGATGTTTTAACTGGTTAACAATCGGCGGCTGTGGTTTTCCAGCCAAATATAGAGCAATCACACTATTACGCTTGAATTCTATTGTGGATAACTATTTTTCTGAATATTTCCCACTAAAATGCTTTTGTACGCTTGTAAACAATGGAATGAACTGTCATTAGTGTAAATTTGAGCACTCTGTCATCACTGGTTTGACAGCAATGACAGTCTGAAGTTGGTAACACTTCGTGTCAGTCACCCGGTAGATCAGATACTTCCTTTTTATCTGTGGGCCAGTAAGTAGGATGATCGGTTGATAAAAAATCTAGGGAATGTTCCGCTATAGCTTCATAAAGTTGGTTGTCTTTAGGCGTTGTTAGTCTTGAACCCCATTGAGTATGTTTGGCGTTGTAATCACCCCCGACTAAAATTTATTACCCAGCTGGCCAAAATAATCAATAAACTGCAATGTTTTTATAGCGTGCTTTGGAGGGCAGTACACCATCCTCCATTCTCATATTTCATAAGTTCATAATGTTTTAGTCTTCTCTTAATCAATAAAGCAGTGCCACCGTGTACTTTGCCATCCGGATGCTTAGTGTCATAACTAGAGTACCCATTAATTTTGTAGTAGTTCTTGTTGGTGAAGCGTGTTTCAGATATTAACATTATGTCAATATTGTGCTCAATGAGAAATGCTTAAACCTCCGCTCTATACTGCGCTAGGCCGTATGCATTCCATATTGCTATTTTGAGGAGAGTCATTTTTGATTTTTAACAACTATTCATCTGCGTGTTCATATTCTGCATCATTAGATCTATAGTTCTCTCGCCATGAAGCTTTGCATCATACCAGATCGCTTGTTTAAAGCTGATGAAATGTTACCTTCATCACTTGCCTCCACTTTTGGAACGGCACCCTTAAGTACACTTGCGTACGAAACTCCGTGATGCACACTACTGTTTACCTTTATATTCTGGTTTCCATTTTGAACTTTAGCTTCTGAATGCAATTTAAGCAATCGTTGCTCAGCTCGCTGTCTAGGTTTAATTCTTCTTTTAAATTCAATATAAACTGGGCAACCTCTATAATTCGCTGTGTGGTTTGCATCGCAGTTACCGCATTTTCTGACAGAAGCTTGAGTTTTATTATTATCGCATTTCGTTGAATTATGAAGATCACCACAAATTACACAAACATCGCTCAAAGTGCAATAAGCCTTAGTGTGGTCGTATTCTTGGCACTTAACACACTGTACTGTGCTAACATTTTGAACCACCCTTTTAACAATTTGGAACAATAAATCGTACGACAAAAGTAAACATCTAACCCTCATAAAATAAAACTACGACTATATGGCTAATCTATTATCAACTAAAACTGAACGTTAATCATTAAAAAAACACTTTCTAAAATCACAAAAACTATTGTAACGTCAATTCTTTGTAATGCATAACTTCATAATTGTGACAAAATGACGTTTTTGTGTTGTCAGATAACATAAATAGTTTTGTTCCTCTATCCATAAATGTAAAAATCTCGTATATATAATACATGCACACAACATAATGTAAATACATAAAGTAAATAGATTGTAAGTACGTATTTAAGACGATAAAGAGCAATGGACTTTTACATAAAACGTATAAAAATCGAATATACGTCTCTTACTGACTGAGATCCAAAGCAAGAAACTAGCATTATAGAAGAACAGACGCTTTATACAAAAACAACATTCGCTATGCAATAGTTGCAACCTCTTTATTCAGAAGGTCAATGCTGTGTACAATCAATGTACATATGTAAAATAATTTTATAATGATATGTTTATATAGATGTACTGTGCTGCATAACTACAAATACGAGTATATAAATATGCTATTGATAGTTTTTGTAAGCCATTAGATTTTGTATGCGCAACAGATGAATGAATTACGCAAATTCCGTTTATAGAGCCGTACACAACCTGTGTGTATACGTGGAAAACACTTTCTGCATATTAATTTATAAATATTAAATTTGTGTTTGATTTGCTTAAAACCCACGAACCAAAGATTAAATGTCTACGCCACTGATTTATGTGTAAAGATCTCGTTTAGGATTAACAATGGTTTATTCCTAAATGATTGACACTGAAGTGTTTATTCAAATATATTTTTTTTACTCTAGGTATATCGATCGTAAGCTCAAGATTCATATATGGGCGGAAGATATTTAAAGGTCATTAGAGCTGATAAATAAAAATAGCAAAGTCGACTAACTGGATGCATACCTGAGAAAAAATCGGTTTAATAAAAATTTTAATTTCCGCTTGAAATATCATCACATGATGTGAGCGTGTGAGAACACTACCTAGTTTCCCATGAGATTTTGAAATAATGGCAAGTTATGTTTTTGCATCTTTTGACATAAAACTAATTTATATAATAATGCATAATTTATTTGCTTAATTGGAGACAATCGATTACGTAATTTAACGCATAATTTAGGAAATATACAAATTATGTAAATATTTTTTTTAAATACGTCAAATTGGTAATGGGTATGTGATTGTATATGGTAAATTTATAGGAACTACTTACTACAAACCGTTAGCGGCCGCCACTAGGATTATTGCATTTGCTAATATTCGCTCTCCTTTGAGGAACCAAACACTGGTTTTCACTTCATTTCGTTCGATTAACATATTTGAAATCGATCGTTCGATATTTCTAATTGTATTTGCATCCATTCTCGAAACTGTATGCCCCGTACGCATGTGCATTACTAAATCAGTTTTAGTTCTTTTACAGGCAGTCTATAAATTAAGCCTGCCTTGGTTTATATTTGTTGCCCATTTTCATAGTCATAATCGGCCGATCTGTATTTTCATAATCGGGTTATATTCAAATTGGGCATTTCCAGAATCACATCTAAAAGTTTTTCTTTAATTTAAATTATTACAACTGAATACAATTCGTCTAGCAATGTTCTTTCATAATTTAGTCACTTGTGAATGGGAAGAGGCCCATTGGCCAGCTCCATTTATAGGTTATTTACGGAAGTAGTCTTTGCACTGGTAATCCACTGCAATCGCCTTACTGCATTGTCCAACATACCACGAAGCTCTTCATTTACGTGGTGATAAATACGTTGTCCATGAATTACTGCACGTTTTTTTAATTCTTATTGAACTGTCTGGATATTTAGGTCCCTATGACGGTCATCACTCCTAATGTACCACGGAGCGTTAACTATACCACGTAGCACTCTGTTCTGGAAAGTTTGTATGATTTTGGTGTTGGTTTTCTTTGAACAGCCCCAGAGCTGTATTCCGTTAGTCCATACAGGCTTTAGCACCTGTTGATATAATAGCAATTTACTTCCGGTTGACAATTCCGAATTTTTCCCGAACAGCCAATACATTTTTCGATATTTGATATTAAATTGATCTTTTTTCTTCTTAACGTGTTCTTTCCATCTGAGCCTGCTATCTAAGGTCATCCCTAGATATTTAGGACTGCTGACCGTTAATGATTACAGGTTTGTAGCTGACTTTTAGATTAGTAAAATACACATGCGCGGATTTCGATTCATTGAGCCCGATACGCCACATTTTTGTCCATTTTATGATTTTATCACATGCTTCTTGAAGTTCCGTTGTTGATTCCTCGAATATATCTCCTTCTGAGAGAACTGCAGTATCATCAGCGTTGCAACGGTAACATCGTTTAATTGAGATAAATCTCAATTAATGTCAATTTAATTGAGATAAATCTAGTTTGGCAGAAGCAAAATCTTTTATAGCTCGGAGTATTCTTCTTCATATTTCACCGGAAAATAGCAATTCTCTATATATGATTTTAAAATCATATAATATTGTTTTGGTAAATCTCTATAAAGTTTGAAGAGTAAACCTCTGTGCCACACCTTATCGAAGGCCTGCGCCACATCTAAGAAGATACTAGAGCAAACCTATTTCCTCTCTAATGTATTCTTCAATGACATCTGTAAGTCTATGAACCTGCTCAATAGTTGAGTATTTCTCTCTGAAACCAAACTGATATTGTGGGATAAGGTCTATCCCCCTCTTTGCTCTATGGTTCTTTCAATCTTTTGAGCAACAGCCTCTCAAACAATTTCGCTAGTGGTAGAAGTGAAATTGGCCGGTAAGATTTTGTATTATTCGGTAGCTTGCCCGGCATCGAAATCATTATTACCTGGGTGCCTTTTTCAGGCAGCTCCTGTATTATTTGTTCTGTTATCAGATGGTAACCAGGGGCTTTCTTTGCTTTTATGTTCTTAATTTCAGCTTTTAGTTCTTTCAATGTTACAGGTCTGCTATCTTCGAGGTCATATGTTCTGGGCGTATCAGCAGTGTTTTCGTTACTGGTCTGCCAACCTAGAAGTTGAAATGTTTCTTCAAGATAGGCTCAGCAAACAGATCAGCTTTATCTTTCGCACTTCTAGCCCATTCCCCATCGTTTGTTTGGATTAAAGGATCTGCGTTTTTGGTCGTTTTAACCTTTTTGTTGCTTTCCAGAGGGAATAGTCGGTATCATCAGTTGGAGCTAGAGAACAAAGGTATTTTCCAATTGTTGCATTTTTCACTGCTTTTATGAGTGCCTTAAGTCTAATGCACAAGTTGTTTAAGGTGGTTTTATCTTGCGGCACATGCGTAGTCTGCCATTTCTTCCGGGCTTTTCGTTTTTCCTGCACTAGTTCTCTTGGTTAAATAACGGAGTTGTCTTTCCTGGGTGATATTTTGGAGGTGCACCGACCACTGTATGACAAACCGACTATTGTATGACATCAAGAAGCCTGTTTAGTTCGGGTAGTTCCTCTTCTATTTCATTATCATTTTTGATTGGCACTTGAAGTTCTATTTTTACCTAACTGCTTAAACAATTCCCAATTTGTTTTGTTGTTTGTGAGCTGTGGTGAATTTGTTTTTTCTATTACATTTTCACTAACTGTCATAATAACAGGAGAATAATCAGATATTAGACTTTCATCATTTTCTAAGAAGATATAGCGTTCCGGTATGCCTTTAGTGATGTAGAAATCTATAAGGTCTGGGATTTTGTTAGGATCAGGTGGCCAGTACGTTGGTTTCCCCACTGAGTTAAATTCACAGTTTGAGTACATTGAGAAATTACACAGATTGAGAAATTATTAACTTCTATTACAATTGTTCACTTTTCGGAATCACATTGTTAACTCATATTGGCATCAAAATTTCATAATGCGGTTTGTTTAGAAATGGTTGAGTTCCATTCAAAATGCCCATTTTATTTCTTCCTCCTCGTTGGCGCTACGTCGCATAACATAATTTGGCCGCGTTAACAGTTTTCTTCCAAATATCTCGATCTGCAACAAGTGGCACCAGGCATAACAACCAAGAATTTCAAGGTCTTGTTCAACGTCGTCCATCGGTGCCTACTCCAGTATTTACTGGTACTATCAGCGCTCTCTAGATACTTAACTTTGTTTTCCGCGATATATTGCGGGACTTAAAATTTTTAATGTTAGCGTAGAATACTCGGTAAGAGATTGAGTTTTACACATTTACCATCGATCCCAAGTATTTAAAGTCAATTACCTTTTCGTATTGTGTGTCGCAGTAAAAAATTCTCCGCTTGTTTGCCTTCTTGCGAGAGCCATGTATTTAGTTGTCGCTCCGTTAATATGTAGGCTAATTTGTTTCCAAATGGAGAGAACAGTCTTTAAGAGGATTTCTTTAAAAGATACAATATTACGGCCCAGAATGCATATGTCGTCCACGCAAGCTAATATACGACCTGATTTGTAATATAAGCAGCTGTGCTGCGCCATGTTGAACTGGCGATTGGCATATTCGATTGGCATATACTGTCATACGCCTGCTGAAAATCTATGAAATCTATGAATAGTACATCTTGTATAGGGATGTCCTTTTAGCAAAAAAGTTTGACTTGCCTGTACAAAATCGGCACTTGGTAGTCGCCCAAAATGCACTCGCTGTAAATTAATATCATGTCAGCTACTACTTTGGGGAAGACCTTGTAGCCGCTATTGAGAAAAGATATTCCGCACTTGTTGTTATAGTTCAACCGGTCTTCCTTTTTATGTAAACAAATTATTGCTATTTTCTACTCAGCGCAAACAGATGGTAGAAAAGGTAACCGCCGCCGTTTTTGAGTATTTCGTTTCAGATGCTACAGTCTGATCACTTGAGCATAACGCCTGTTTGTTTAAGAGGGAAAATAAATAATTTCGCCACACTATTAGGACTGAGTTTATATACATTTGTAATTCTCCAAAATCATTGCGAATACCGCTATTGCGTGGACGGAAGTCGGTAGCGATTCCTTTTATTCAACGGCATCTGTCTTAAACTTGTATCGTCACGTTTCTTCCTTTTACAAAGTCGGTTGAAGCATTTTCTCGCGACCATTCAGAAGTATCGTTTTCGAATTGAAGCTATACATTCTCATCCAACCATGTGTTTCTAGGTTCAGATGTAATTTTACCTAGATTTTTAATCGAAGCATTTGTTACACTGCTCTTTCGCAGAATAGGACGCTAGTTGGCTGTCCAGAGTTTCCGATATGCTAACTTTGAAGTTGGTCCGGGTAACTTAATTGTTCAATGCTTCAGTATTCCAACGTTATATTTGTTGGAATAATAACCGATTCCAAAGTGGAGGACAGACGGACCGCATATTTTACAACTATCGGAAAGTGGTCCGATACGATGTTGGCGCCGCGTTTGGTTTTAATGTCTTTGATGCTAGAAAAATACCTTTTAGAAACGAAGATCTGGTCGATTTGATAAACCGTAACTCCATCATTTGATGTCCACGTGTCTTTATGGATTCGGTTGCGTGGGAAGTACGTGCTAGTTACTATCAGATAATAAAGCAGAGCAAGCTCAGTGGTGCGTATTATTTGATGTAAGGTGTATGGAGTCTGACCACATAACACCACGACTCTTTGAATTGCCCATTTACAACATGTTCGAGATGGTCGAAGAAAGTGTCTTTTGCAAGTTCTGATTTCACCTCCTTTGGTACATGTACGTTCACAAATGAGATGTTGAAGTGACGTGTGTGCAATCTAAGTAGGATGACTCTGTTGTTTAAATCGTTTTCCTTATTTCGTGCCCGAGGTAGTTGTTGTAAATCCGAGTTAATTATCCGACGCTACCGTTGTTGCGTACTGTGTGACCGTGTTACTGAAGTTGTATACAGAGACGGCACTGGAGATGAGTCCTGCGGTAATCCCTCTTTCTGAATTTCAATCTGACTCCTATGGTGTTGTCCCATCCTAATTCGCTATTATGAAAGTAACTAAATATGAATATCATGCAAACACAACAGAAAGTGGAAAACCAACAAAACGAACCTGTGCCACCTAAATGAATTATCACCAAAATCGATAAAGCCGTTTCCGACACCCTTTTGGTACCAACATACAATTTCATGACGCTTAAATTAAACGTAGATGCTTTTAGCAATCCCACCTCGTAAAAGAATCCAATTTCCAGTCAATATAAGCAAATTACTTTGAACGGATAATAAATAGTTCAATCCCTTGCTCCAGTTAACCATATACTCCTGAAGTTTCTCGAAAAAAATATTTGGAATCCCATTTGCATTTGCCATACCCAATTTGGAGTGCTACAGATTAATAACAACTAACACAGGTTACGCAACACGATACCCTTTACAAAACCTGACATATAATTGACGCCCCATGATGAAACATGTCGCAAAACTATGCAGCATCACGGCAACATGGTGCAAAATTCCGTGACATTATGCAAGATGACGCCCGATGAGATAACCGAATTCGCAGAAATCACCAATTTTTATCAAAATCATTCGAGCTGAAAAAACGCGGGACCAAGGCTCCACCGGAAGACCCTCTAATTAAATTTTCTCGAAATTAGGACACATCGCAATCGATGTCCAGCTAGCAATAGAAACCCCATTGGAGCTAACAAAACATCTCAGAGATTATATCAAAATTCTATCATACTTAAATCTGCTACCATCCGTCCTCCGTCTGACTAAATCATTCCCGATTTTGTGAATTACATAAATTGATTCCAAATGGGTGTAAACTAGTCGATATGGACGCCTGCTTCAAAGAAGTCGTCGCTGGCCTGAAGAAATGGTCATCTCCACGGAAAATTCACCCAATCGTGTGTGTCTGTGTATGAGACCATCCAACCGGGCGGAGGGCCCAAGATATTACACATCAATCATCAGTCTTACTTTAAATTACTAATATAACGCATCCAGCATCAGAGGTAAAGCCAAAAGTTACTTCGAGTAATTACGATATAATAATAATCTGTGAAATTTGGCTTAACGAGCGTTTGCACTGTGCGTAATATTTTCCTTCTGACTCTGTTTTATATCAACCAGAGTGCGGAGTACTGATTTCCGTACACAAATCACTGCATACTGAAATGGTGGACTTTCATCCTCATTGTGAAGTCTGCAATGCAATTAAACGAATAATCAACGTGGGCGAGTTGTCACAATCATGATTTTACATTTTGTAAAAGTAACAATTTCATGTGGTACCAATTTTAAGTGCTAGACTATTTTGTTCGTACCTTTCAAGTCCCGCTAGAAGCGATACATGTACCATGATTCAAACGTGAATAAAATGTGTTTCTAATATTCTTTTCATTAGTCCTTCTTTAGCTATGCAGCTAAGACTTATTAACGAATTAATTATAGATTTTGTGAGGCGGGCGTATCACAAATACTTGATTCAAGTGATTGTCGTGACTTTCGGGTTCGATATATAAATTCTCACTTAGCCTTCTAAATTTTGTCAGCTTTATTATTGGTTATTGTTTCGAATTGGTATGCAATGACTATAAGTCACTCCCTTCCAAGAACAACTCATCCAAATTTTCGCAAGTTTCGTTTGGGGTGGTAATTATAGTTTGTTTCAAAACTACTATATTTATAGTGATAAATATAAAAATTATTGATTATAATTTGACGTTAAAGATATTTAACAAATAATTTTAAATTGTTTTTTCCTTCTTTCCAGGTAAGCTTGGCAACATCTCTTGGGCCAGTAAACGTAAGTTTTAAAAAAATCTCAGTGTCAAGAAGCTGAAACTAACATAGATAATTACAAATCTGCATTATTAAAATATTTTGTTGGTCTGTAATTTTGTAATTTTCCATGTTTCTTAAACACGATAAT
Organism: Nephrotoma guestfalica; assembly: GCA_963691935.1. Taxonomy (NCBI): domain Eukaryota; kingdom Metazoa; phylum Arthropoda; class Insecta; order Diptera; family Tipulidae; genus Nephrotoma; species Nephrotoma guestfalica. Next base: position 260,675,727 of record OY829914.1, read on the forward strand.
TACAAACGATTCCAATTATTTTATAATTTTACGTTTTGGTTTGTTGATCTGCATTTTTTATTTTCGCGAAATTTAAGTGATGCTGGACAGTGCGGCATGTTATCGTTTTTATGTTTTATATTTTCATTAATAATTTTTACCAGTAGCTCGGATTGAGGGAAAATTCGTAATATGCGGAAGTTTACATTCTGCCTCTTCGTAATAACAAAACAACAATCTTAGCGATTTTTTTTAATAAAAAAAGGAAAGTAAAGGAATGGTCCATTGGATTTACTGTTCGTTGAAGGTCAATTAATAACCCCTTTTTCATTCACGCACTGACCACCCATTCCACAATTACAGTATACCACCTGCACTGAATTCTGCACTTCAACAGAGGGTCTTAGTTATGTGTTAATTAACATCACGTATCGTAATCGATGACGAAAAGTCGCTTTTCATCCAATCCAACCTCTGGTGGGATTCAAACCCTGTACCTCCCGGTCCAATTGCCGAAGCTTTAACCACTGCACCACTTGCCCGGTAAACATTCATCCGCTTTGGACCATAGCTTATTGCCATCCTGAATCTAAATGAAGTTGATTTAATTTTGTGTTCTCATCGATGGACACTTTATTATAACTTAAGAAATTGGTGAGTCCCACGTGAGCACAACCACGTCTATACACACAAATATAACTTAACAAATATATAAGGTTATAGTGAGTGCAACTAAGCGTCTCGGTTACTTGCAATGTTAAAGATTTTTTGTTGTACCGTATACTTCTGGCCTATGCTCGTTTATTAAAAAAATCGTTTATAAAAAAATGCCGTACAGTCCAGCACTTTATTGTATATCCACCTGTATCCTATATTGATATCGCGGCTTAATTTGTTACCTAAAATATTAAAAAGTTCCTCGACAGGGCACTATTGATTTCCGAGTTATTGATTAAAATATGATAAAACGATGAGTCAAGACTATATTAAAACAGGACAAAGACGTGTTAAAGACGAGATAAAAATAAGTAGAAAAGAAAGCTGTTGTTTCAATCTATTTTACACTTTTACGGATCTTATTGATTTTGATGTTATTTTAGAAATATGATTAGCTAAGGCAAGGTACAGCCACAGTAAAGATGGAATAAGGACAACTCGAAGTCGACTGAGTTCAAAATAAGGCATTCAGAAGCAATTTAGGAGTAAGAACAAGACGATTTAATCAGAATTATAATTAGACTTTACAAAAAAAATGTATTTAAGATGGTCGGAAGCTAGCAAAATCCATAAATTTTTTATTTAGAGTTAATTAAAATTTCTTTTTTTATAATTGGGTTTTCTACCGATTTTCCTGCTATGCATGTGCTTTTGGGTTTTCCTCCGTCGCACATAGGGCTGATAAATATTACTTTGAGTTACAATACAATAAGTGCTTTCTTGGTTTATGTTGGGAACCCCATTCATCTCCACTTTTTCCATGGCATACTTACTAACGACCGCTGCGAAGAAAAGGGAGCTTGAACACCTGTTTATGAAGCGGATAGGAGTCAAGAAAAAAGTTTTACTTTGTTTAGGTTTTATGGAAAATATCTGCCAGAAGTTCAAACTTTGAATTAGTTTAAAAACGGTGCATAATCTACGACATTTTAAGCTCTTTCATTTGCAATCAACTTTGCAAAACATTGAGTCTAACTAATCACAAAACAACAATTTTGAAGCTAGAATAGGAATGACTCGCTTTGAACCAAAGCTTTTTGCTATTCTAAATCTAAATGAAGTTGGTTTAATTTTCTGTTTTCATCAATGGACACTTTGTTTTAACTTTCGAAATTGGCGGCTCTAATGTGAACACATTAACTTGATGGCAATCCTAAAGTTTGAAGATTTTGATTTGAAATAATCATGCAGATATCCTCGAGTCGAATTAAACAGTCATTGAACATGATTGGTAAGAAATCAATTGTGTTGTCGTTGTTAATACTGCGATACGTGTGAAGAATATCCTCAGTCATTGCATTTTTGAATTTTTCCCATAGTTCATTTCATTTGGATTGGAAGGACTGCAAATTGTAATGATAATGGCGAATATTTGGCGTATTTGATTTGGAGATGAGGTAATGACTGCATCGTTTAATGTGGAATCCCAATGCAAATCTGCTTCTAATAAATTCAAAGCCAAACATGTTGCGTGAAATGTTTCATGTTGGTGTCCATTAACAGTTTTTAAATTATTAAATGATGTAGGTGTAAATTAAATGGATGGTGTAAATTCTGCCTAAAATATTTGACTTAAAAATGCCAGGATGTCCATCGACAGGTGTACCTCGTTTTCGAAGTTCCCATTTTTTTTTTATCCCAAGTATAGTAGGAAGGCATTTCTGAATACAGCAAATTAGGTGTAAATGAATTTTGTTGTTGATATGCATTGATAATTCTGTTAAATTAGTTTATGGTGGAGAAGCAGCTCGCTGTGCAATATTTTGGTCTGTAGACACGTAGGTGGTCAAATAGACACGATGAAGATCAAAAATCGTCATTTTGAAGATGCACCGCTAGATGAATTACTGCTGGAACTCTTTCATGCATTGAAAATGAAAAAATACGCCAAATAGCCTCGCTGGTGCTTAGATATCTTCCAGTTTGATATCTTGAAATCTCGTCATTTAAATTGTCTTGTCGCTCAATATTGAAAACTGCCATGTCAGTTCCTTTGTTGATATATTTGCAAATATATTTTATGGATTTTACGGATGAGCATAGTTCAACATTAATGAGTGCCTTAAATGTTTTTTGATAAAACTGGCGAATAAGGCACAATCCATCTAACTATTGTCAACTTCAAATTCATTTCTGTGAATATTTATCGTGAATGACTTTCCAGAATTCACAGTGGATCTTCTACGATATAATGGATATCCATCAATTCCTGTAATCGTATGCATTGTAAAATGTTTAGGAAAACTTTTGGAACATTTACCATTAATCATACATGGTGCATTCATATTAAGTGCTCCACATGGAACCAAATGGAACCATATTTAATTTAACAATTTGAAACAATTCTGGATCCGTGTCTTCATCAGGAATTTCAGCGCTTATTACGTTGTTGATATCGATTGATATTATTTTATTTGTTAGCCAAATTAATATATGAGCATGAGGAATCCCTCGTTTTTGCCGTTCGATCGAATACATCCAACAATTCGTTTGCCTATACACATGATACTTTGTAATGAGATCCATTCCACATTTCCATTTATTGCATCACGCAAGTGGATGTATTCGTCGCTTTGTAATTTTGACTGATTAAAACGAATGTATCGTAGACGTTCACTCTTGATTTTGGCATACATATCGACAACATACTGATGGTATAAATATCTACATTTTAGAATGTGATTGTCTTCAGTAGATCTAACCATTAGTCGATAAGCGTAATAATTCATAGCACTAACTTTTTTAGTTAGTTCTGCGCCGGTGAATGGATTTTTTTGTTTTATGTTGATGTGATATCCATCGTCAGCTTCCCGTTATTTCTACGCTTAATAACTATGTCACGTGATTCAAAAGCTTCCCCAATCATTACAATAGCAACTTCAGCAACTATTGGTCATTATATCTACGGACGTGGGTACCTGTTGGTGTTTTATCTGTTTTAATGACGATAATGTAATTATCATTTTCCAATTGTGGTGTAATTTTTTGGAACAATTGTATTAATTGATTTTTCCCATTAAAAATTGTTGAATTGTATTAATGATTTCACGCTCTCGAATTACGGTTATGCGAAGTATTTCGCAACGTTCGTGAACTTGCTGTTCATTTGATCTAATAAAATATATTTGCAAAAATTTCGCATTTTCATTTGGCATGGATACATTGATCCAATTTTAAAAGTTGATGCAAAATTACGGCCAAGAAAATCAATATTGGTAATTTGTTTTGCGCTAAAAGATGTCATTTGGAAACATTGATTAAATTTCCTTATTTTTGACAAAAATAGCTTTGAATCACTTGATTCTCCTGTCATCAAGGATTTTAAAGGTTCAGGTGGTGGATTTAAAATTGGTAAAATAACTTTACCTGAAATATTTTATGATTTTTTAACGTAATAAAAAGGGGAAAGGGATGGTTAATGTTATCGAGTAATAACTCTTCGAATTTCGGTTATATTTTCTTGATGAATTTCACGTTGTAAGTTGCGCTGCCTTTGTGTCTTTAACTCTGATGTTGTGTTGTTGGTCAGCATTAATATTTTCTCTATATCGTCTAATCGCTTGATTTCTTCGTGTATTGCGACCGATATTTGAGCGTCACATTACAATTTACAATACAATGGAATTATCTTTAACAGTCACTTCGTGTTGTTGGTAACACAATCAATAATTAAAAATGTATGCAGTTTTAAGCGTCCTGCGATCAATATTTTCGCGTACTCTTTTATTGTTGTAAAATTTTATTTTTAATCGTAGGGGTAGATACTCCATCGGCTAGCAAGCAAGCAATTTGCAATCCGAAATCCTGGCTACTCAATCAATTTTACCAAGGAATATTTTAATTTCAAATTATATTTTTCATAAAGTTTTCGTTTATTTTTGCAATTGCATAGTAGAATTTGCGGTGTCGAAAAATATCCGGCATATATTACCACCTACTATCTTGGAAACAGCGCCACCTATCGAATCTAAATTTCACAAAAACCCAAATAGCAACGAAACAAACCTATGGTTAAAATCTGAAGTTTCTAAGATGCTTCGTTGCTGAAACCGTTGTTATATTTTGACAACAACGGCACCTAGCGAGTTCAAACAGCGCCACCTATCGAGTTCAATTTTCAGAAAAACCCAAATAGCAACGAAACAAACCTATGGTTAAAATCTGAAGTTCCTAAGATGTTTCGTTGCTAAGTAACAGAAAAACCGTTATATCTTGGAAACAGCGCCACCTATCGGGTCCAAATTTCACAAAACCCAAATAGCAACGAAACAAACCTATGGTTAAAATCTGAAGTTCCTAAGATGCTTCGTTGCTGAAACCGTTATGTTTTGACAACAGCGGCACCTAGCGAGTTCAAACAGCGCCACCTATCGAGTCCAATTTTCACAAAAACCCAAATAGCAACGAAACAAACCTATGGTTAAAATCTGAAGTTCCTAAGATGCTTCGTTGCTAAGTAACAGAAGAACCGTTATATCTTGGAAACAGCGCCACCTATCGGGTCCAAATTTCACAAAACCCAAAGCAACGAAACAAACCTATGGTTAAAATCTGAAGTTCCTAAGATGCTTCGTTGCTGAAACCGTTATATTTTGACAACAGCGGCACCTATCGAGTTCAAACAGCGCCACCTATCGAATCCAATTTTCACAAAAACCCAAATAGCAACGAAACAAACCTATGGTTAAAATCTGAAGTTCCTAAGATGCTTCGTTGCTAAGTAACAGAAAAACCGTTATATCTTGGAAACAGCGCCACCTATCGGGTCCAAATTTCACAAAACCCAAATAGCAACGAAACAAACCTATGGTTAAAATCTGAAGTTCCTAAGATGCTTCGTTGCTGAAACCGTTATGTTTTGACAACAGCGGCACCTAGCGAGTTCGAACAGCGCCACCTATCGAGTCCAATTTTCACAAAAACCCAAATAGCAACGAAACAAACCTATGGTTAAAATCTGAAGTTCCTAAGATGCTTCGTTGCTAAGTAACAGAAGAACCGTTATATCTTGGAAACAGCGCCACCTATCGGGTCCAAATTTCACAAAACCCAAATAGCAACGAAACAAACCTATATTTAAAATCTGAAGTTCCTAAGATGCTTCGTTGCTGAAACCGTTATATTTTGACAACAGCGGCACCTATCGAGTTCAAACAGCGCCAACTATCGAATCCAATTTTCACAAAAACCCAAATAGCAACGAAACAAACCTATGGTTAAAATCTGAAGTTCCTAAGATGCTTCGTTGCTAAGTAACAGAAAAACCGTTATATCTTGGAAACAGCGCCACCTATCGGGTCCAAATTTCACAAAACCCAAATAGCAACGAAACAAACCTATGGTTAAAATCTGAAGTTCCTAAGATGCTTCGTTGCTGAAACCGTTATATTTTGACAACAGCAGCACCTAGCGAGTTCAAACCAAAACAAAAACTCAAACCACTACTAATCTATGGTGAAAATTTCAGCTTGCTGCGATGTCTGGTTCCTGAGATAGGCTATTACAATCATTACAGGCACCATTTTTATATATTAGATTGCGTATATTGCAGTTAAGTCCAGTACTGTATTGTTTATCCATATGTACTCTATACTGAGATCTCGGCTTAATTTCTTACCTTACTTTATTGATTTTGGAGTTATTGATTAAAACATGATGATACGATGAATCAAGACAGGATAAAGATGGGTTAAAGTCGAGTTTGTAAAAAGGAACGTAGTTCAGATATCTCTGCTTCCAGAGATAAATATTATAAAATGGCTTATTTAGTGTTTGGCTGTAGTTTCAATCTATTTTATACTTTTACGATTACGGCTGGAAGCTCATCCGTTTTCTGGATTAATTTTTTTACGAAAAGTTTAAAATTCTTCATGACCTTATTGATTTTAAGGTTATTTTAGAAGTATGATGAGTTAAGTCAAGGTAATTCGAATCAAATTAAATTAAGTATATACAGTTACCTCTATTTCTGTCGACAATATACGAGTATAATGTTTTCTAGGTATTCGGCAGTTTTCCAATGATAGCCGGAAGCTAGTTACGTCCTAAAATTGTTTATTTCGAGCTTTTTCTAATTGGGTTGATACTTCTGCAAACTTTTTTTTCAAACTGGGCTGATAAATATTGCTTTCTGCGAGCTTCTTCGGAATTTTAATGGAACTCTTCCCTTACGTCCTGAGATGTCAAATTTCTAGATTTACAATACAATACGTATTTTCTTGGTTTATGTTGGGAATCCCATTCAACTCTACGTAGAGAACGCTCCAAACACCCCTCCTTACTTTTAGCCCACTCTATCCATGCTGTACTTACTAAGGGCCGCTGCGAAGAGGAAGTGTGAAAGGGGCATCTACGATATTGTAAGCTGTTTCATTTGCAATCAGTATAGCAAAATCTTAAGCCTTGTTAGAGTTTTGGGATGATCTGATTGAATGTCAATATGTTTTAATGATCCATAGGGACGTTCTCATTCCGAGTTTCGATGACCACAACTACAATATTGTTTGAAGTTATTAAAACCATACGAATTATATATTTATACACAAGACCTAGGCTTAAGTGACAAACATTCAGAGATGGAACGGTAAATGTTGAGTAAGGTGGGTAGGACTACACTTTGTACACTTTGCAGGGCGATGCAGAAAAATAACAAGTTAAGTCACGATTAAGACGATGTCAAGACGAGGTGACAACGATTTAAAAACATGTCAATACCTCACATAGCTCTGCTTCTGTAAATAAAAATGCTTATTACAGATATTCGGGCGGTAAAACTGGTGATATAATTTTTTAACTTGAGCAATTTAAGTTGAAAGCTTACTTAAACTCGACTGGTTTGAAAATTGAGTCTGAACCAATGTAGAAGTAAGAGCATTTATTTGTTTGGGTGCAGCCGAAAAGTCTAGTTTAGTTTTTCGAATTGAAAAATTTGCAGCTTAAGTAATTGAACACAATATTCGAAAGTATGTTACAATCCACTACTGTATTACGGCCAGCGTTCAAAACCATATATAAAAATAGTACCATCTGCAGCATTTTATTAATTTTGACAGTATCGGGCCAACAAATTAAGTATGTATGTAGTTTTAAAACCACGCCTATTCATAAATAATAAATTTATTTATTTACAATTCAATATCGTAGTGCACGTTAAGTATACGTTGCAGAACTCAATGATGTTTGTACAAGTGATTCAATTGTTATGTTTATATTTCTATAAGACACTGTAATAATAAATTACGTAATGTTATGTTAACCTCGATCTCGAATACTTCCCGCACTAAATGCAAACAATAAATTTGTTATGGTTAAATTACACAAGAAGTATTTCCTCTAAACATGCACGAGATAGATAAAACCTTGTTGAGCACCCAATGATCTGCCCTTGCAACATTATGCAACGCGATATATTGCTAAGGTATCAATGTCATTTCTCTTCGCTAATTCTTAGATAATTTATGGTTAGAGATTATGATCTTTGAAATAAGTGTTCCAATATTTATTTATTGCAATATGTAATTATAACGTCAGTATGGTCTTAAGATCAAGCACATACCGTTACATACTCATATCTAATTTGTTTACCAATACTTGAGGTATATGAGCATGTACACTAGAATGCAATATGCATGTACAGCAACCTGCCTAAACATAATGGCATCATAAATGTACAAAACAGAAACGACCTAATCTACTTTTGTACTTAATTGTAATAAGAAATGTATTTAGTTGTAAAAAAATAAATTTGATTACCTTTCAAGATTATGCGATTACAACAAAACTAAAGAAATTATATTCAAGGTAATTTATTCATATTTTTCCCATTACTAATTATCGCCGTATGCTATACAAGCATCGCTCTACATAAAACCTAACCTAGCTATTATTTATAGTTACCACTATATCAAATAGTAATTTTCTAATAAATGTTTTTTTTTTCGCAAGTAGAAAACTATAAACAGAATTCTCTCAAACGACACTAAAAACCTGTTCATTATTATTTCCAACTGTAATTTTTAACTTGGAAGATGGTATATAGGTTAACAAAGTGTTTCTTCTTTCTTACGTTGAAAAAAAGTGTAATAAATTAGAAGGTAGAATGTGTGTACTTTGTACATATGTATACAGATAAGTGAATTGCAACGTAATATTACCTCGGATTATGTAATGATTGATGGGATTTTAAAAACCACAATTTCATGCTTCCTGCGAATTTATATCATTTTATTGTGTCAATTCTAAAATTACTATTTTCTCTAGTTTAACTTTATAGGTCGAAACTTAAGAAGCTTGCCCGCCTCCATCAAAAACTTTCATTACGTTACGCAAACATTGCTACAAGTCTGGGTGATCGCATGTCAACACAAATAAAAATGTGCAAAAATGGAATGGACAAACCTACCCGTCGGCATAACAGTATATCGAGCATATCTGAATGCTGGCTAGGATTAAATGGACTGATCACACTCGCCAATCCAAAATAAAAATGACCATCGAAACCTTAAGCGAAAATAGAGAAAATAGGGTGGACAGAGCTATGTTAGTTTAAAGAGTGTCATTCATTTGATTCCGAGAACTGGAATACGAAATTTGCATTCTTCCTAATTATCAATCATTATAAACTGTCCCAAAATTTACGCAAGATTTAGATTAAATAAAAAATTAATTAATTTAATGTTTGCAACTAAAAAAGGAAGCAGTTTGACAGCTGACTCTAGGGTTAGTAAAAGCAAAATCATCCTAAGCGATGCAGCTCGTTTTCACCTTGATGGCTTCGTTAATTGATTATCGAAATAAATATGCATCCACAACGTGGCACTGATTGGAGCAATTTTTGGGCTGGAGACGTCATTGGGCCATACTTTTTTGAAAATGAGGCTCGTCAAGTAGTTATCGTTACCGGAGCTCGACATCACGACATGATAATCGAGTTGTTTCTGCTTAAGTTGGATGGTATTGATGTGAACGACATGTGGTTTCAACAAGACGATACGACATGCCATACAGCCCATGAAACAATCCAATTACTGCTTCACACATTTCCTGTTCGTGTACTCTTACGTTTCGGTGATCAAAATTGACCCCCTAGATTATGTGATTTAACACCATTGGATTTATCTCTATGGGGTTATTTGAAGTCAAAGGTCTATATCAACAAGCCCATATTCACCCGTGCACTGAAGGGGATTCAGCACTGCATCAACGAAATTCGGCATCCTTTAGATGCAGCCAACGTGATATCATTCGCAAAAGAATGAAAGCACACGAAAAGGTAGCTCAATAATAGATCAGGTGCATTCACGTATAAAAAGCAGATAGAATGTGGCCCTACCGTATTTACCAACCCAAAAAATAATGTCAAATCATGCGCCTATAAATAGTAGCCTATAGATTTTAAGCTAGCAATAAATCACCGTTACTTTTTACAAAACATTTAACAGAGCAATCGGTCAGTAGTTTGTAGGCGATGTGATTTCACCTTTTTGGAACCGGTTGAATATTCGACGTAAGAAGGAAAGAGGCCGGTCTTCTTTGACTGTCTGAGCGTACAGCAGGCTTTGTTTACCAGGTTCAATTGCAAACCACCCTGCAACGGAAAAATATTTCGGGCAAAGTTTCAACTTTATGGAGAATTAGAAGGCTCTTGTTTGTTGTCGAAAAACCTACATCAAAATGTGTGCTAATGGCACACAATGAGTAATTGGTTTTGTGTAATGGCATTACGATAAAACACAGAAGGTGCAAATGAATTTTTCCCAGCAAAATGAGATTTAGCCAGATCAGTAAATTACCATAATTCTAGTTTAAATTCTAGTTTGGCCGTGATTATTGTGGCGTTTGTTCTGTTTCGGGCTATTCGAAAGGCTAGCAAAATTTTCATCTGAATACAGAAATTGATGTAGTTTAAATGGGCTTTATCAATGAAGCGCGATAATACGAGATCGGAGTGAGAAGTCTGGTAAAAATGAAACAAGGAATAATATTTTCGGCCTAAAAAAATTTATTTTTCTACGTAGTCGCCTTTTAGCTCGATACACTTAGTCCAACGGTTATCCAATTTTTCGATCCCTTCTGAATAATACGATTTCTCCAACCCTTCAAACTAGGCGTTTGTTGCATCGACGATCTCCTCATTAGAGCCGAATCTCTTTCCGCCGAGCCATTTCTTCAAATTCGGAAACAGGAAATAGTCGCAGTGGGTTAAGTCTGGAGAATATGGCGGATGTGGAAGCAATTCGAAGTGTAATTCAAGGATTTTGGCCATGGCAACTATACACGTTTATTGTCTTGTTCCGTGCATTGTCTTGATGGAAGATAACTTTTTTCTTCGCCAAATGCGGTCGTTTTTCGACGTTTTGAAAGAAAAACAAAACGTTGTTGAAATGGTCCAATAAGTTGCAGTAATATTCGCCGTTGACTGTTCTCCCCTTTTGAAGGTAATCGATGTGGATTATGCCGCGTGCATCCCAAAAAACTGTGGCCATGACCTTGTTGGCTGATAAAGCCGCCTTTGCCTTCTTCGGCACAGATTCGCCAGTATAAATACACTGTTTAGACTGTTCTTTGGTCTCCGGTGTATAGTGATGAAACATGACATCCACAGTTATGAAACGACGCAAAAACTCCTTTTTATTTCGCTTGAACATCGCCAAACCTGCCTCTGAAGTTGTCACACGTGTGCGTTTTTGGTCGATTATAAACAAACGCGGCACCCAACGCGCGGATAGCTTTTTCATATTCAAATGTTCATATAATATATCGCGCAAACGTTCATCTGAGACGCCTACTATCTCAGCTATCTCGCCCACTTTCTCTCTGCGGTCTTGCAATACCGTATCATGCATTTTGTCAACCATTTTAGGTGTAGTGTCTTCATTTGGGCGTCCTGAACGATCGACATCAGTTGTGCGACCACAACGAAAATCAGTAAATCATTTTAATCGATAGTGTAAAGTCACCATAATATTTATCAAGCTATGTTTTGGTTTGCGTAATGGTTTTTCCACGCAAAAAATAATGTTTAATTAACACACGAAATTCACTTTTTTCCATGTTCGCAAAAAAACAATGGGTTGTCTGTTTTCAATGGCTGTCAAAACTGGACTAAATGACAGATCTGTCTGAAAATTTTATTTTGGTCTAGTGACAGAAGGTATTGATACATGACATCTGGGATTTGCGATTGTGTCGCCATCTGTTGCAATTTTAGCAGACTTCTCCCTACGCCCTCGTATATAGAACTCATGACTAGAGCCAGAATCTAAAAATTTTGAACTGCAATAAATGGAACAACAGAAAAACAAAATTTTCTGAAATTTTAATTTCACTCCACAAAATTCGAAATTCGCGCTAAGAACCAATAAGGATAAAGTTAGGAATGTTATAATCGATATCATCTCTGATACTTGATCTAATAAGAATTAGACGAACTAAAAAAATTACTAAAGTAAACCTCAGAATTAAATTCGAAGTGACTTTGCCTTCTGCACCACTTGATATTAGAGGATAATTAATTGATTCAAATAATATCTGCAAATAAATAATGTCAATGATCGTTTTACAATGATAATTCCAGCCAAAGTTGCTGATGAAAAAATTTATACAAACGGCTTCCTGAAATAATTCTTAGAGATAAAATCAGTACAGGCACATTGTTGTACTACACATTGTTATCTAGACGAAGAGTTCTGGCAAAACCATGGCAAAATAACCGGAAGTATCAGTATTGTCTGATACAAGTAGGCTTTGAAAATTGGCATCTCGGGTCAACCAGCTTACAGCGCGGTGGAATAGGAACAAATAATTATTTCGAAAACCATGGTTTTTCGGTTAGGTTTCAGTGGTTGCTATCACACACTTAGGCCAGTTTTGGCTCATTGTGATACCACAGGATCCGACATCATTAAACTCACTTTAAACCTGTTACAGGTTTCGATATCAGAGAGGCTGTCCATAGTGTATTTGCCTAAGTTATCATATCTTCTGTCAGCAAGCACGGGACATGACCATAAGCAGTGAATAAGAGTCTCCTTTTCCTCGTTCTTGCAGCTTCTGCAGAAGTCATTTGCATTCAGACCCAGCCTTCTCGGACATTGGCCTTCCTACACATTCTCTCCCTGGTTCCAGTTGGAGAGTCATACCGTACCTTGCTAATTCATCTGCTCTGCAATTCCCCTCAACGCCTGAGTGGCCCGGAACCCAGACCAACTGGATATTGAAGTGCTCACTCATCTCGTTAAGAGATGTGTGACAATCCAATCCTCGACCCCAGGGAAACTCAATCCAGCGAATGAATGGCCGCCCGACTGTCCACACAAATAGTGATATCAGTCAACGATATTACGCTGTGCTTCAACCAGTTCATGGCCTCTTCAATCGCTTCAGAAATCAGGTAGACAAAAAGATAAACTTAAATTTAATTTCCCACTCAACACACCAGCTCCCACTCAACCATCGAGCTTGGAGCAGTCGGTAAAGAGGTTATATACTCGGAGTTCCACCAGTTACAAAAATATTAGTCTGCATATGTTTCCATTATGAGAGGTAAGACATTTTGATATTGATTAGCATAAGTTGTGGAACTTGAACTATCGTTCTTCCAATTAGAAAAGGTCCCGGCGTGAGAAGGTCAATATGATCATCTGATGGACGATGGAAAACGCACAGCGGGCTTGGATTGAGTAATGCTCCGATTTGACTATAGTTAAATACGCTTCCCACAAACCTCCTCACAGTTCAAGCCTGGGAATACTTATTTGATTTATGGGAGCAACCTTTGTTTGGGAACTAATTAGATTGATTCTCATCGCACCATCCTCATCAACGCGTCTGCAATAAACACTCGCTGCATGAATGAAATGAAGCTCAAATGACTCTCCGTTGGTTCTGTTTGATTTGGAGGTAGTTCGTCGTCCCAGTCTAAGTTTAGCAACCCTTTGAAACAGAATTTTAGTTGTGACATCTGCCGGTGCTAGTCATCTCATTGTATCAAATGTACCTGCTGATTATGATAAAACTTCATAACCCTAAACTGTCTAATAGGATTCCACTGTATTCCGAGTAGTTTAGGATCCGATTGGTAGCCTTCTCCGTTCCATGAATTGGTTTCCCTTTGTTCTGTAGCAATTTTCTCATAAAAAGTTCATAAAAATCGTGCCTTCATTAAACTGGTGCCGATCATTTGCAGATATTTTGTTGCTATGGTGCAGACGCAGTTCCGTAAGTAACTGTGGTGAGACACCATAAGATTCTGTGATAATCCCTGGCATCAGTGTGTAGGACAACTTGGTGGAACATTTTTTCAAGTCGTTGAGTGAGGTTCCGTTGAATGACTTATACGATGCGCATTGCGCCGTAAACTACCAGCAGTTTGGTGGTAGAGCTGGATTCATTTAATACTCCGGAATAAGGAAGGTAAATAACTCCATCATACCGATCTACTTCTTCGTCTGGTGCTTCTTCCATATTCCATCCTTCTGTGGTAATATAATTTAAAATTGGGTTCCTTAACAAACCGGCCCTCGATTGTTTCCAATCTCTTTAAAACTCCGTGTTTGGTATCCCCTAATTTTAATAACACTTTAGGTTTAAATGGAAGTTTTACCACAAACTTGCCATTCTCAATTCGATCTGCGGTCCTCTTGAAATGTTCTTCGCAAAATATCTCTTCTTTTGAATAAGTTATTGGTTTATTTGAGGGTAAAACCTCCTCCAATTCTCAGAGAAGCTTTAATAATGGTTTGGTACGATGGACCAGCAATAACCCATCCACATACCGTATTTTACGCGAATAAACCACCCCTATCTAATTCCACTACTCTTGGTCTCAGTAAACTGAAAAATAGATCTATTCCTTAAGACTGCGTACATGAGATCGAGAGTTAGTTAGGAAAACATACCATGGTATCGCACAGAATGTATTAAAGCAACAACAAACTTAAAAATATTTCAACTCGAGTGCGGAACTAGTAGGCGGGGAAACAATAATTTCACGAAATTTGATTGGTTTTGAGTGCGGGAGCAAGTGTGATGCGTTTTAATTCCAATGTCATGTACGCAGCATAAAGGAGTGATGTTTATGCTGCGTACGAGTACATGACATGGTACAGGTCTGTTGCCTCGAATAACAAGTCACTACCATTCAAAACATCAGCAACTACTAGCTTACACCGGTTGATGTGACGTTCATCACGACAATTACAATCGCAGCCATTCACCTCAAATGCAACCAATGCCAAACTATAATTCGACGATACTACCAGTTGCCACGTTAATTTTTTTTTTTTTTTACATAAAAATAAAGTCCTTTGAAGGTCAATTAATACCTTTCTTTTCATTCACACACACCATTCATTCACACAATTACAGTATACCGCATCTGCGAATTGCAAGCTCTATGTCAACCTGTACACTGACATGAACGGTGGGTCGGCGCTGAATTCTGCACTTCAACAGAGGGTCTTAGTTGTATTTATTAACATTACCGATCGTAATCGATAACGAAAATTCGCTTTGCATCCAGCCTTTGATGTGATTAGAACCTAGTACCTCCCGGTCCAAGTGCCGAAGCTTTAACCACTGCACCACTTGTCCGATCAAATTTAAAACAGAAACCAAGTCAAATATTGTTACCAACAACTGCTGTCATTCAAAAATAAGATGCATTAGGTGAACGGAAATTATATCGTGTGCTCGAAGACTCGGGCACACAAGCATCCTTCGTGTGCGAAGACTTCGCACAGTGTAGTCCAACCCCACGTCATTACCGTTTGCAATAAGTACCAATTGCACCTCAAGGGCCATCCAATATTAACACAATTAACATAGATACAATACAAAATTAAATACAAAATTATCAAATTGAAAGAATAGAAAAAATAGAACCGTCCAGCTGACCTGAAAGATTGATGAAAGTCAAACAATCTAGAAAATAATACAATTATATCACACTCGTTTAAATACACCTTTTTTGTTGACATGATACGTTGTGCTTAACAATGGTCCTTATTGTATATGAGAACCAAATTGTAGTAACTTTAGTAATTGGAAGCAACCAATTTTTGGATTGTCCTCACGGGTCATGCTGTCATACGGCACGCGTTTTCTTGTAATTGATTTCTTGCAGATGAATTGGGTTTTCTCTGTTTTCTTCTTCTATTTTGATGTCATCATTTAAATAATTTTTTAAATTCGCTTCGATCAGCTTCTTCAGCGTACCAGTCAATGATGGTTGATTTTCCTGGTGCAGAGTCCGGATAACACTTATCAAGCCACTGCTTTGCTTGAAAGTTATTTTTTCCATCCAAAAACATCGTGATCTAATGGTCGGAATGTAATGCAATTTTGACACATCGTTTGAAGGTTGTTAGAATTTAAAAAGCATATGGATTTTAATTTTGTGGCACCATCTATGTTTCAGGCCGGGAACTTTTCAGGCGATGTTATATTAGGAGAGAAAATATAACTACGATAAACAATCTCTTACTTCCCTCCCAACTTGGTATAGCATTCGCGTTTTAAAATTGATTTTATATAGTTGGTTCAAGTGAGGTGCTATTACCGATCACTAAGAACGATCGATCAATTAGACACATTAATTTATTTTCTTTATAATTGTAATTATATCTATTCATAATTGTAAATCAGCGCCATTAACAAAATATTAAAATCGATCATAAAGTGCATGTTAAAATTTCTAATCCATATAAGTCTAACTCACCGCGTCTAAAACATGAACATAAATCCAATTAAAAATATTTTATAATTTCTAATCTGTGTACTTATAGGTTTCGATGTAGAAAAAATTAAAATAGAAAGTGTACGATAGAAATAATCATTTCAGAGTCATGTATTCGATTAGCTTTTAAAATTTACCTAATTGCATCGCGTTAATGATCATTGATACTTTGCTGAGGGTATAACTACCAAGTGCGGCGCGGGCTCACTTTAAAAACGACAAGCAATTTTATGTTGTTTTTATTGCTAATGCCTTAATTTAATTTAAATGAAAGAAACCAAAAACGTAATAATCATTTTAATTAAAAAATAATTATAATTACAAGTTAAAATAGTTATAGTTATAATAGTGGTTATATTCTATTTATGTCTCGATGGATCTTTAAGGTTCGATGACTTCGAGTTTGAGTTACGCCGAGTTCGTGTAATTATTATTATATTGAATTGAACATGTAATAACATTAACCAGATACAAATATTATATTAATGTCTGGTAATTTCTGTACAAACAAATTATATTTGGATAATTTAATTATTTCGCAAACAAGAAGGTGAATGATGAAAATACGATCGCGAACGTTTAATGGTTTTTTTGGCGCGCATTGTATGGTTTCTAGTATGTGTCATATCTTTTGTATTTAATTGATCGTGGAAGCTAACGTACCTCGATCGATCAAATAACCAATAATTCAATTAGCATAAAACAAGAGTCGAATGATCAAACGAGTCAAGGCAATTAACCCGTTAGTTCCCATTGGTTACCTTCCCATACCTAAAAAAAATATTTTATTTTATATTTTTACTTTGCTCCAGGATAGAAAAAATATATCTTAAGTTCTTTTCTTTGGTTTGTAATGTCTTTTGAGAGATAAGATGGTGCTACCTATAGGTGACACTGGGCAATATTAAAACAAAATTAAAATTATTTACATTTCATTTTATTATTTAAAAGCAGTGAACATGTATCCCAACGTTGCATTGTATGCACATCTTACGGGCAATGTTGGCATCTTCTCTGTGAGCAATCCTAAAATTCATTGCTCTTCGAAAACTACAATAGGTTATATTTTGACCTCTAGTCTACTTTTTCAATAGCCATGCATTATGGCATGCTGCGTCCAATTCAAATGCAAAAAGTGGATACCACCATTTTCGACTCCTTAGAGAAACTCGCAATGAGTGTAAATTTTCGCCAAATCTGTCGACTCCTCCCATATAACTGTTTTTTTTATAATGTTGGGACCATCAACTTCAATTTTTTGTTTATAGTTTATAAAAACGTAGAATCCTCTCATTTTATTTTTAGTAATAGACTTAGTATCCAGCAAGGAACATTTTTTAGTTCTATTTTCCAAAATAGTTCCAGCTCCTCCCGTGTTTATTGATGTTAGTTAATTTATGAATTAATTTCAAGAAACTAAAAAATCGATCGAAATATAGGTCGTAAGGCCTCAACGAATGGGGAGTTTTGAATGTAGCTCTAAAATTACAGCTGCTCCGAGGCCTACGTCACCTTGATTAGGCAACTGTGATGTTTGTGACTCCTGATATGGCTCAAATGATATAAAATAACCTGATCGTGTAGCTGCAGACCAAAATTTGTAACGAAATTTTATAGGTTGGACTATGGTGCCGTAGTATGACACTATAGTCTCGTCAATCGATATTTATCATTAGTTGGAAGTATTGTATTGTCTTCGAGATGTAAATATTGTTGTTTCTCTAAAAAATTGTTTCTCCGAATGCTTGACGATGTGTGTTGTGTGTGTGTCAAATTGGGTTTCCCATAGCATTCCAGTGTATTTTGGCGTTAAGTATCCGGTGATGCATCGTTTACATTTATATTGTGGTTTTTTTGATTAGCATATAGGTTAGTCTGGTCTCGTATTAACTGTATAATTTCACCGGAAAGAAAATTCTCAAACCATTCCTCACAAGAAAGATCTGTCGACCTTCATCTTCAAGCCGGTTTCGAATCTTTAAATTTTTAACTTTTCTGGTTCTTTCAATTTTCGATTTTTTCTTTTTTTTTGCTCTTATAGAGTCGATCCCTATCGTCTAATTTACAAATTGACAAAAAAGTGTAGCGTACACAAAAAACATTTTTAAAAGTGTAGGAAAATAATCTGTATTTAACATACAATAAATTTATACGAAAAACAACGTAAACTAATTTTCAGTTAATAATTTCTAATTTAATCCAAAAAAAAATGTACTGATATGCGAATATTAATGTTTTCAAAGATTTATAGATTTACCAATTGAGGTTACATATATAAAAAGGGTTGAACCCCTCTGACAAAATTTGATATGTTGACAAAAATATTATATGAGAGCTGATCATAAACACCCAATTAACAGTCCATCCTAGGTTTCCGCAATATAGCCACTACTGTTGCGTTTCCAAGACAGTGACCCGTATAAAAAACACATTAAAACATTCTCTAGCTTCGTTCAACTGAAATCTACGACTACTCGCCATTTTCGTTTTCCGTCAGTCCCAGCTTTTTTTGGCACTGCGAGTGGTTGACTGTTGTACGGACTTATACTTGGTTTGATTTTGCCTTCGTTCAACATTTCGGCTACCTGTTTGTTTATTTCATCTTTGTGGATTTGCGGAAGTCTATATCGTTGTATTTACATGCACTGGTTTGGTATCAGTGTATAAGTTAATGTCGTGTCTTACGCCTTCTATGCTGGTGAGCTGATCTCCTTCCAAAAAGAATATGTCTTCGTATTGAAGGCATAGGGATAGGGCAGACATGTTTTCTTCTATGTTGTTGGATTTATCTAAATTTCCAATTTCTGGGTTGAAGTTGTTGACAGTGGTTGGTTCCTCTGACGTGTTGGCTATCATGATTTCCGCTTTGAAATTTATGGGTTGTAGTAGCTTGTGCGGTATGAATACCTCTGTCTGTATCTCCTTCGCGTAGGAGGTATATAATTCATTTATATACCATTTCTATTACTGTTTCGCAGCGTGCTGGTAGAGTGATCTGTTGATTAGGTTTGTTCGAGAATGGAATTAACTTATTGTCGATCTTTAGTTTCTTTGTGCTATATAGGATGTCTACCTTATATTTTTCGAAGAAATCTCTGCAATAATGACATCTTGTGTAATTGGAAAATCATCTTGGACTACGCAGAATTTATGCTGCGTTGTTATTTCGTCATCCAATTCCATTTCAATGTCAATGTCTTTACTTATCCCCGATAGAACGGTTCTGTTCTGTGTATTCACGTCGTCCGATTTAATGAATGAGTTCTTTATTAGGGATATGTCAGCACCTGAATCTACGAGTAGATTCGTTGGTTTACCGTTTATGGTGGGTGTAATGGTATCTAGATTGGTCTTAAACTCTGATGCTAGGTTTATCATTTTCGGCTTAGTGGTTATTTCCGTGGTGTGTTTCTGGTTTGTTGGTCTGTGATTTGCTTGATGCTCCATTGCTTCTGGTTTAAATTTGGTGGTAATGATTCTAGTTGGTGTATCTTTGAATTTGGATCCCTTGTATTTGTTTCCTTGTATTTCTCTGTCATTGAAATAATTTTGGAGTTTTAAGTTGTAGTATTTTCCATTTAAGGTTTTGCTCTAATTTTATTTGTCTATAAGCGTTTTGTACGCCATTTTTTATTTTGCTTGTTTGATTTTGTATCTTACGATATAGATTTATCAGAATTTTACTGAGTATGTGTATCAGTATTGTGATGCTTAGAAGATTACTAGTTGGAGCGTCTTGGCTCGTGATATTCGAAATTTTTTTGATATGATTCTGAGTGTCGGGACTCGTTTGCTTACTAACTAAATTTGATAAGGGATCGTCTGGGCTCGTGTAATTCGATATGTTTTTGATATGATTTTGATTATATGTTTGTTGAGTGTCGGGATTCGTTGGCTTACTAACTAATGTATGCTAGTCAATCTCACTCTGTCGGCTAATTCGAGAAATCGTTTTTCTCGGTGAATTAACTTGAGGGATTAATATCATATGATTTTAATGTGCGTCTGGGCACGTTGGGATTGATTTTGTTTTTATTATTTTTAGGTATATTTGTGGTATTATACCTATTGGGAGAGAATATTATTGTGCTTGTGTGTTTTGTGGTGTGTCGTTATTGTTGCTTTCGGGATCCAACTGCGGCGGCCCTCCTACTGCTGGCTGGGATCCATGGTCGTTTCCCTGTTGTTTATACTGTTCTTGTGGGTTGGTTTCTAGTGCTGATTTGGGGAATATTGAGTTGATGCGCATGTTATTGAACGTTTGTGACAAGTCATTTGCGTGGGAGGGTTTAGTTTGGTTATTTTGCTGATTTAATCTGCTTGAGTTGTTGTTCAAAAGTTTACTGCGACATTCATCGAAGGTGTGTCCTGTTGATGTGGGGATTTCATGCTTCCTTCCTGATTCATTCTTATGCGGCATATTTCCCATGTATGCCCAAATCTGTTGCAATAGTTGGATGTTTGCTGGTTCGCTTTGTATTGATGTTGCCAGTTTTCTCGTTTTCTGTTTGTTTGTTCTATTGTAGTAAGTAGCATATTTTCAATAACTTCGGTTTCGTCGATCATTTCATTTATACTTTTAGCTTCACTTGTCGCGACTTTTTCCCTTAATATTGGGTTGTTCAGTCCTCTCTTGAAAATTTGTATCTTATTACCTTCAATATGATTTTGATAATTATTTTCTAATGCTGCTAAATTGTATTTCGTTTTGTATCCTTTCTTATAGTTTTCTACCGCTCCACTTAATCTAAATCCGTAATTTCTGATTGTTTCTTCGTAAGCCTGTCTTATCTCTTTGTAGTTTTTTCTAGTTCTTCTAATGTCTGGGTCTTATGGTACATATTGTTCAATAATGTTTTTAAGGTAGTGTAATCTGCTATTTGGGAGTCGCTGACCCTAGCATAAGCCTCGCCCGTTAACCGCAATTTTATTAAATTGTCGAATATAGCTTTTTCTTCTGCTGATAGATCGTTGTATAATCTATCGGCCATCCCTAAAAATCTTGTTAGTTCTTGTGTGTTTTGAGCTTTATTTTCCTCGCTAAATTCGGGAAAGGAATCTTTGATCGATTTTTGGATTCTATGTCGGTCCATTTTGAGATTCGGTTTGATTTCTTCTTTGTTCTCTATTTTAATTTCTGCTTTTTTGCCTTCACCGGTTTTATATTTCTCTGCTTCTAACTTTTTTTGTTCTTCTAATTTTGTTTGGCTACGTGTACTGATTTTGGGGATTGGGATGTGTGATGATTCAGATTTACTTCGAGATCTTTCTTGTGTGTTTCTGTTCATAGAGTTCTTGGTCTACTGTTGCAGGCTTCTAAGGGTATTTTTCGAGAATTCTGTGTCTATACGTGTGTGTTTTTGTGTGGTGTGTTTAATTTGTTGTTAACGATTTGTTTAATTTGGGAAATATTGGTATAATTTGAGTTGTGCTAATTTATGATATGGTGTTCGGCTTTTGGGTTATTATTTTTTTATTTATACTTTTCGAGATTTGTAATTGATCGTAAAAAAAAATTTGAATTGGTTTATACTTAATTCCTATGCGCTACAGGACGAATACTACAGCGCCAATGTTTTAAATATTTTTATTATTTTGATTTGATTTGATTGGAGAATGTCTTATATATTTTTATTCAAATGTTTGTTTTATTAAATATTGTTCGATTTATTTGCGGGTTTTTTACTTAATGTATTCTTATATAAAGAATCGATTTTTTTATTATAAAAGTCCCTGTCCGTATTCTGTTGGACTATGATGGCTTTACCATCTGGGTTAGTAAGAAGTTTTGTGTACGTTATGTTTACTTCAACCCACTATCCTTGGCTTGGGTAAACGGGCTTAAAAGTCTAGTCCGGTTAGTGTAAACTTGTATATGGAACTATTATTATACTTACCAAGTAGGAATTTTTTTCCTTCTTTGTGTGACTTAAATAACACTTTAGTGAAATATGTTTTTAACAGACTTATTTTATTACAATAACTCACTAAATTTTACAACTGACTGCCGAATGAATATATTTTACCACTATTTTTCTTTTTTTTAGATTTTGGGGTTTATATAGAGTTTTCCAATGACAGTGATATGATTTCTTTAAAAAAACACTCTAATTGTTAAGGAAATTGAAATGTTTTTTATTTAATGTGAAGTACAATCGATAAAATTAAGTTCTGAATAAAACGTCATTCAAATGGCCTCCATGACTTCTTCTGCAGGAACGAATTCGATAAACCCAATTTTCGAGCACTTTTTCCACTAAATCAAGTCGTATATCATGAATAGCACGTTCAATGTTGACTTGTGAGAGTTTGGTTTATTGCTAAAGACCAATGACTTCAAATAACCCCACAAGAAATAGTCCAATTGTTGCACTTGCTTTGTGGCACGTAGCCCCGTCTTGTTGGAACCAAATGTTGTCAAGATCAATTTCTTCCAATTTCGGCCATAAAAAGTTGGTTATCATCGATCTATACCGATCTCCATTGACAGTAACGGTGTTACCAGCTTCATTTCGAAAAAAATACGGACCGATGATTCCACCAGACCAAAAACCACACCAAACTGTCAATTTAGGTGAATGTAATGGTTTTTCATGAATAATTTGTGGATTTTCTTCGCACCAGAATCGACAGTTTTGTTTATTTACCGCACCACTCTGATGAAAGTGAGCCTCATCGGAGAAGATGATTTTCTTAAAAAAATCGTTATCGTTTGTAATTGCAATTTGTAAACGTTGTTCTTGCGTATATCTCACCATGATGAAATTGTAAACATTACTGAATACAATGAAACAAAAAATGACAGATCGTGACATATTACAAATGGCCGAAACGTCACTTAAAAATCATATCAGTCCTATTGGAAAACCCTATATATATTTAATTTTTTATTGATAATTGATTAAAGTTTTGTAATGGGCGGGATTAAAGATCCTGATTTTTTGTAATTTTGATTATACTTATTTTTGATTGGCTAGATTTTGTGATTCTTTGTAATTTAATCCCGACCTTAAATTATTACGAGATTAATTTTTTATTTATTTTTTATGTGACAATGATATCTTACATATGGCTTTTCTAAAGATATCGAGGGTCTTTGTATACATTCAATTGTCCTGTGATTGCAATTTTTATTACAAATATTTATTAATAATTATTTATTAGTAATTTTTGTGTTTATTTTATATAAACATATGTATCTTATATTTTGATTGACCCTTCTGCTTTAATTTCGTCATTCAAAAACTTAACTTCAACCTCCGATCTCAGCATTGTTCCAGGTAGTCGATTCATGTCGTTTACGTCTTCATCGTCACTTTCCTTATCCGTTCCGTTTCCATCCGTTGACCGAAATAAGATAATTTCCACTTCATCCAAATCCATTCCGGTCTCTTAATAACTCGACAACTTGATGTAGGGGTACTCTAAAATAAGACTCATACCAAGCCTAATTTTTCTATGAATTTGACAGAATGTGTTTTGTATCAATCAATTAACTAAAGAACTTTACAGAAATAATAAAGTTTGTGACACTTGATTCAATATGCCACCGGTTTACACAAGTGTCACTAACATCAATTGACATTTCTTCTAAATAAGCGCTCGTGGCGGAAATAAATTGATATCGATATTTAATTAATTACTTCCTATTAACAATAGGAAGGTGGTGCATAGTTACAGACATAAAAGCAAATGCCACTTGTAGGTGACTTTGGGAATTCACGGGTTAATTAATTTATATGACACGTTTATTTACGATCGATCGTCTAATATACTCTTTCTATGCACGATCGCAAATAATTTATTTTTATCGATCGTACAGGATCGATTGACTACCCAAAATCTGAAACGTAGACATTTATCACGATGCTAAACTATTTGTTTACTAAAAAAATATGTGTAACATTTCAAACTGTGCAATTCCTGCTAATTGAATTCGGCTGTGTAAATAGATTTAAGACATTACGATGCGAAATTTCTGGTGCAAAAATCTATTTGAGCTATGTGAAAGATGTTTATTCAAATCACCACGTGCAAACGGTGTGAACTATTAATTAATTCTTGCCGGTGTTAATTCGTTTTACTATATAAACCGATATTTATTTTATTATCGTCCTATTAATACTTAAGTGATACTTGCTGAGTTAAGTGGTTTTGCTACAAAATTTACTTTAAACAAAGAATCATGTCATCCAAAACGTATAATTATTCGCCATTTTATCTTCATTGCATTAGAATTATATATTTAGGTTTTTCACAAAACGATTTTTGCGCTGTAAAGACATATCATAGTCTTTATGGTATACCTTGACCAACATATTTCGGTAAAAATTTGCCAGAAATTTCACAATGTTTCCAAATATAGAATATTTTTATACAAATTGAGAAAATCGTTCGACAAAATGATCTCTTGAAAATGTTTATGAAAAGGCTAAATAGGTTAATCTACAATTCGTGTAAGTTTTAATTTTTATTGAAAATATAAAATCACTTTCTGTGAAATTATCTGCCGGAACATCTCAAATTTTTTATTTCTATATTTGTACAGCGTATAGTAAGTATCACGCTTCAGAAAATTGTTGCGATTGGTGATGCATTTCAAAATAATATGGACGAATATGCTTTGTTACAATAGTGTAGTTCCGTAAATCAGGTTATCAAATTATTTATCTAAAATCATACAGTGTGGAGAATGAGCGAGGGTGTGGATTTTGGCTGAATTATTAACGTAATGCAACACACACTTCTAACTATCTCATGATCAGATTTTGGGACAGTTGTTATTCTACTGTAAAGCAGACAACCATAGCTTGTGTTAATTTTTGGTAATATTTTTGGGTGAAAGAGTCTGCTCGTGCTTGTGACGTGATAGATTACTATTATTTATAAAATAATCATATTCTGGTTCATATAAGCAATATTTTGTAACGCGTCATAATTTTTTATTATTAATGGCGGACGAATGATGTGCTGCTTGTGCAGCGTGCTACTAGTGTGGCTGAGTGGAACGAACTCTTTAAATTAAAATTAAGTTTTCTTGAAATAAATTTGCTTGTTGTGCTTTGCTATTATTCGTCTTGCCGATCTTTTGTTTTTGTTCTGGAAGACTCGTCGTATTGTTCCCGTTGGCAACGTCAAAACAAAATTCATGTGATCTATATAATTTTCAAAAAAAATAAAAACAGTAAAATTGCCAAAATGTATGAATTTTTTATTTGAATCGATGAACCAATGTTTGCCATTTATTTTTTAATGATTATTCCATGTAGATGTTGGCCGCACGGCTACGTTTTAACGTGGTTTTTTGTCACCACTTTTTCGAGCATTTTGGCTGGAATTTCGCTAATGACACGTTTAATGTTGTTTCCCAATTCTGCAATTGATGCTGGTTTATTGGCACCGAACTCATTTCATGGTTTCGCGTGCTGTGTGGCATCTGGCATCATGTTGCTGAAACCACATATCGACCAGATCCAGTTCATGCATTTTGGGTAAAAAAAGGTCCGAAATCATAGAATGGTAGCAAGCATCATTGACGGTAACGTTGCGACCATCGTCATCTTTATAAAAATGTGGTCCGATTGGATCATCGGGCCCATAAACCGCACCAAACAGTGGTTTTTTTCTGGATGCATTGGCAGTTCTTGCATTGCCTGTGGTTGCTCATCACACCAAATGCGGCGCTTTTGCTTATTAACGTACTCGCATTTAACCAAAAATGAGGTTCATCGCTGAACGCTCTTCAAAACTTCGACGCTGTGGCAAGTCGTTCGGCTTCAGTTGCTGCGCGAGCCGTATTTTATACGCCTTTAGACCAAGTTCATTGTGTAAAACCTTCCACGTAGTCGAATAACACAATCCCCGCCCTGCGACGGATGGACAGTTCGTCGTCGTCATCAAAACTAGCTGAAACAGCAGCAATATTTTCCTCTGTACGCATTCTACTCATACGATTTGATGGATTGATGTCCAATAACGTGAAATTGGTGTGAAATTTTGTCACAATGGCTTGCTCAATAGGTCGATTATGACGACCATAAAATGGACGAAGTGCGCGAAAAACATTTTTCACTGAACACGAATTTTGATAAGAAAGTTTGTAAACATTGTTCGGGGGTAAGTCTTTTCATGATGAAATGGATTAATAACTGAAAACAATTGACTTTGATAGATGTTGCTAACGCGTGATGTGTCAAAACCAAATTCAAGAAAAACCAAAAAGTAAAAAATCTCCCTGATGATAAATAATGTACGAGCATGTGACGATGTATGTACGTTATAAGAAATATAATGTCTGCATGTCCACATTTGCTGATTGTGGCTGGCGGTTTAAGTTTAGTATTTGAGTTCGGTGAAGTATATGTTGTGTCATCTTGTCTCTGTCGGTAAGCATACCGTTTGCTTGTAGATGGTAGGCCGTGGTCCGTATTCGATGTGAGCCTAAGAGCTGCGTAAGCTCAATGAATAGCTTGGATTCGAACTTTGTATCTTGATCGGTTGTTATGTTGACCGGTACGCTGAATCTAGAAATGTGGTTTTCGGCGAGTACTTTTGCGATCGATTGTTGGTGCAGAGATGTATTTAATAAACTAGGCTTCTGGCCAATGCGTAAAACGACCTGCGCAAGTTAAAATGTATGTGAATTCATTAATTACCTGGTGGAATTTGAAAATTCTCGTGAGGTGATTTGGTGTGGCGTTGCACTTTTCGTTTTTTGCAAGATAAACGAGATTTTGTTCAATGAATTAAATCTTTGTTCATATACTAGACCAAAAATATTTAGAAGTGACAAGTTTTCATAATGCGATTTTTCCCTGTAAATATTTCACAATAAATTGTGAAATCGGCTAATGGAAATGTATTTAATTTCCACTTGGAAGATCGCCGATTTGTAAAGGTGGGCCATCTGTTAGTTCTTTTTTCATTTGTATATAAAACACACATTTTGGGATGAAAAGTCAAAATTTTTTATTGATAAGGAAAGGTGGTTCTATGCTATTTATGTACGAAAAACAATATCGTTCATATGTCCACTAAGGCTTCGTCTACAGGCCTGCATCCGAACATCAAAATTGGTGGTCAAGGAACTTCACAATTTTTTGAAATTATGTGATCAGCAAGTTTTGTTGGCAATAAATGGATTGTTACACGACTTGCGTGGCATGTCACTCCGTCTTGTTGAAACCAAAGGTCGTTGACACGCAATTCATTCAATTTGGGTTGCGATAACATGTTGCGATAACGTTCCCCATTCATTGTATGGGCATTCTCCTGTTCGTTTTCAAAGAAAAATAGCCTAATGATGCCACCAGCCCATAAACCACACCAAACAGTGACTCTTGGAGGATGAACTTCTGCTTCGTGAATAACTTGAGGATTCTCCGCTCCCCAAATTCGACAATTTTGCTTATTGACGTATCCATTAAGATGAAAATGAGCTTTATCGCTAAGATAATTATAAATGGAAAACCTTCATATCGTTCAATGGTCTGGTGGCTCCATTTATTGAGTTAGTTGAATTTTGTACAGATGCAAATGAAGATCAACATGCAAAATGCGTCGTAATGAGGTTCGTGAAATGTTTAGTTCTTGTGAGCGATGCTTGGTTGATGTGCTTGGTTCATTACGAACCCTTTCACTAACAGGACGTCCATGTCGGCCAAAACTCTCACGTAATTTACGAAATCTTGTTGTTTTTGAACGATTATTTTCATAATAAATTTTGACAATGAAAATGCGTTGTTGTGTTAGCGACCCCATGATGAGAAATGGCATATTTTTGACTTTTCATATGTCAAAGAGTTTTTTTTAGAGCATATAACATTAAGTGCTAAAATTCATCGATTGAAAATAGGACCAACAGATGGCCCACTCTGTAGAACTATAGAGAGTAAGTCTATTAGGTCCCGCAAGCCTGTCGTTTTGTGAACATGATGATTTCGAAACGTGTTGAGGCGGAGGCAAGTTAAAGAGTGTCGGTGATCACATTGTCGATGCCCTATATATGTTGTATGTGAGTGGTGAATTGAGACACAGAATCTAAGTTACGTAATTGCCTAGGGTTGCGTTCCGTTTTAGAGGAAATTACTCTAGACGGCGGTTTGTGGTCGATGAAGATAGTGAATTCCCGACCATCGACAAAGTAGCGAAAGTGTTTAATTGCTTGGAAGATTGCAAGCAATTCTGTATCAAATGCGAATTATTTCCTTTTGACATCTGATAATTTCTTGGATAAAAAGAGACTGCCGTTAGTAAAAACACCGACTACTATTTTTGATTTATGAACTCCGTTAAAAACGCAATTAAAACACACTTGCCAATGAATATATATATATACTTTACAGTGACTGAAATCCAAAACTTTCTGAGACTGTGACGCTGATGCCGAACAAGCACATGTGACCCTTTAGAAAAGCTCAAACCCATTTTCACTTAAAAGTTTTTAGATTCCTGATAAGTATGGCGAGGGTTGAGTTATGCCTAATGAATAAAAAGAAGAGTGACCGTTCGATGAATCCTTTTTTGGAAGGGAATTATTTGAGATTATATCATCTGCATATGCTAATACTAGAAAATCGCACCCTTTTAACCCCACCTTGCAGTGGACCGTACCCACAATTCCGTTTGTTAATGAAGGATCCAGTCTATCCATCACGATTTTGCTTTTAAGCAACTGATCTATCCAGCATATGAATGACTAGTCCATACCCAAACCTGTGAGTGCCCGAATGGTTGCTCCAGCCTAACGTTGTAAAGTTCCTCTTTGTATTCAGGAATGTCATCATGGAGAATTCCTTATACTCAAATGACTTTTCAGTAGCGTAAATAAGGGAGTGTAGTGCAGTTTTCACAGATTTCTCTTTACGATACGTGTTGAGGTTTCGACACATTATTCGGCTCGATCGAGCATCTGATGTGAGATTTTAATTGTCTTTCTTAGAAGTAAGTATATATAACTTTACTTTGTCAGTGGTCTATTGGATATTTGCTGGAAGGATAGCCATGCGTTGATTCTAGTTCATATTTATACGTTCTGAGGACTCTTCCTGTCTTATTCAGTCCTCAGAAGTTCTTGTTTTCCTGGCTTTCTTGAAGAGCTTCCTGAATTTTTGACAGGCGATTCCAGCGAAGCAGCCTTAGACTCACAACGGATAAACTAGTCCTAAATACACTGACCTACGGTTGAGGGGCTACCATTGCGTTTTGCACACCGACTGGAACTTGTGATTATTAACATTGAAAAATAAAGCTTTAATTATTGTACGACCTGTTCGAAAAATACGAATTAGGACCACAATATTGTTGATGGCAAAAAGTGTTATAAAGGCAATCATGTGCGGGGGCGAGTGAATTTTTAGGATAGTCAGAATACTTAAAATGACGTTTTCATATTGATTTAACTGTAGAAACGTGCGAAGTTTTGAAATTCTCCATCACTTAAGTCGATAAACGCATTATAATCGATTACGCTCTGCCCTTGAATCATCTTTTATACGGCGATATTCAAACTTCTTTGCATACACCCATTTAACAAATAATTTTATTTAAATGTTCCGTATTAGGTTAAGTCGCTTAATAAATTGTCGAAATTCAGCTACAACAACATAAATCTCATACTTTTGATCAACAAAAATCAAATCTACATCTACGTTATGAATAAACATTAAACCTTTAAAATATTTGTCATTCACAATTTGATTATGACGTTCAAATAATTGAGGTGGTGTTTACTTCCCACTTGCAAAAGTCAAAGAAATGTAAATTGAGAGAGTGTCATTATGTCGTATGCATTTATGGTAATCGAGTAAAGAAACGCCACCTGTGGTTTCAAGGGTTTCATCCAAATCAAATGAACTCAAAATTTATATCAAACATTAACTGTAAATGTTTTAATAGCAACTTCAAATTAAGATGTTATTTATCAAAAGTAAATCTAATAATGGGTTAGAGAATTTATTTCGATTAAGAAGTTAAAAGTTTTCTTGTATACGCTACTTACTCTTAACCGCATTCGTATAATACGTGCTCGATACGTAATAATAGGTTTCGGTAGTTTATGGTGCTGTGTGTGCTATATACGATCAACGATTTAGATAACAGTTTTTTTTGTTGAAAATTAAAGAAAAATTGTGGGCTGTGTTTTGTGCTATTTATTGAATGAAAATATAAGAAACGTGAATGAAAACTATTATAAGATGCGATGGTGATCTCTGTTATTAAATTATAAATCATTTTGATTGTAAAGAATTAATGTGCTGTGAAATTATAGTGGAATACAAGCAATGATTTGTTGCTGTCCGAATTGGAATTTTTGGAGAGTATTTTAAGGTTTTAGTAGTGGCTTTCAAATGTTCGGAAGAGTGATGAGATTCAAGTATTCTGCGATGATGTGCAATTAGGATGCTAGGTAATCGTGCTTGAGTAGTAGATCAAAAGTCTGGCCTGGCTTTACGTAAGGTAAAAAGCAAAGTAGTTTCCGATGGGTTGCGTTAATACAAATTTGGGTGACCACATGAGAATAGCGTAAAATTAATTGTAGCAGCCAGCAGCCTTGTAATCTGACTAGGGGCTTCTTTATGGAATCTAGCACTAGCAAAAAAAATAAAGATGGTGCTAGGATCTTATTCGTGGGATTTGTATACACCTGCTAGTTAGTTTACTGCACTGAATCGCACTTAAATATATTTGAGCTTCGTCGTCTATTATGCCAATCAATGATTTTGCGATTCACCTCCAGTGTTTGTACTTGGTATTTGAGATATTCAAGACAAGGTTCCAAATCCCAAATTCAATCGCCATTGATTGGCCAAAATTTTTGTGCTCGTCCCACTTTCCACCACTGGCAATGTCCTACGAAAGTTTCCACCCAAAATTAAATTTTTCCCGAGAAACGGTATGTTAGTTTA
This sequence comes from Nephrotoma guestfalica, assembly GCA_963691935.1. Classification (NCBI taxonomy): domain Eukaryota; kingdom Metazoa; phylum Arthropoda; class Insecta; order Diptera; family Tipulidae; genus Nephrotoma; species Nephrotoma guestfalica. The sequence continues at coordinate 260,707,065 of OY829914.1, forward strand.
ATGCACGATGTGATGTAATTTCGTAAATAATCCGTTATTGAAATTTCTTACCTACAATCAAAACAGTTTTCCGTAAAAAATTGCTTCAGACGAGTTACGCTTTCCAAAGAAAGAGATGAAAGTGTCGAGTATAGGTACAGATAATTTGAGTTCACTATGTGTCCTATTTTTATTAATGTAGCAGCTATGTGAGCCATCAGTGTTTGGTTCGCCTTTTCTGAGGCACCGGAACAGAATCCTCAAGATAAAAGAACTTTTGCTTCTCGTGCTTTTTGGATAACTCTAGAATTTTTTACAAATTTGTTACATAGTTACAAAAAAATTTACATGTCCCGTTAGGCTGCAATTCGTGTGTGTTCTGGTATTGATAAAGCTACACCACACTTTTCGTATTTATGTTAATATTTATTGAATCGTACTGAAAGTGGTACTAGAATTTTTATACAAATTAATTACAACATATTGGAACAGTTCATTATCGAAAAAACTACTCCTAAGGAGTGAAACTCCTAAAACTACCTTCCTTTACTTCCTTTACAAGGGGTACCCCTGATTTATTATAACAGTCCATACCCACAAAAATGGACCATAATGCATCAAATACTGAGCATACCATACATTTTTCCCATCTTTCGGGAAATTTGTTAATACCACGCCAGTAAAAATCTTCCTCTTTTGCTGCGAACCATTCATCGAGCCATTTTTTCACATCTTCGTACGAACTAAAGCGCTGCTTAGCAAGTGCGTGACCCACCGAAGCAAAGAAGTGGTAATCCGAATTAGCCAAGTCTGGTGAGTAGGCCGCACGGGGTAGAACTTCCCAGTTGAGTGATTATAACGTGTCGCGAACCAGTTTTATTTCATACGGTGATGGCCCATTGTCATGAATAAAAATGACTTTGTGTAGCCTCTTTCGGTATTCTGGCCGGCAAACGGTTCAAATCGGTTAATTGTTATTTGTAACGTTTAGTATTAACAGTTTTCCCCCAGGTTTTAATAGCTCATAATAGACCACACCCTTCTGGTCCCACCAAACACAGGGCATCGTCTTTCTGCCAAAGCGATTCGGTCTTGAGGTCGATGTGGATGTGCGCTTGGATCCAATTATAATTTTTTTGCAACTATACGATACAAAAACGACTTCCCTTTGTACGGAGCGAGCAAAATGTGACATATGTTTTTGCGCTTTTCGATTTGCCTATCATTCAACTCATGTGGTACCCTTCTACCGGTCACCTGAACCTTTCCCATCCCTCGTAGCCGATTGAAAACAGTTTCTTGACTAACGCCCAATTACTCGGCGAGATGTTTTTGTGATTGAGAATCATCTTCGTCCAATATTGCTTGCAATTCCAAATCTTCGTATTTTTTTGGAGACTTTCCACGTTCCTTGTCTGCAACATCGAAGTTACCATTTTTGAAACGCCGAAACCATCGTTCACCCGTATCTTACGATTGAGGACGTTCACCATAAGCTTCTCAAAGTTATTCAGCAGCAATTTTCTTCAAATGAAAGCAAAAAATTAATGCTGGCTTCGAAAGCTCTTTTCGGTATAAATTTCGACATATTGAACACAACAATACAACACTATGCACATACTTCCAATTTATCACTCGTGCGCGTCTAACAGCACCATCTGTTGTCTGAAATCCGCATTTCATACTTGTACACTTGGTAAACCCATTGATTTTGATGCATTATTACGAATTTTATGAATGCTGGGTGTTGTAATAAATTCGAGGGTACCCATACCTTGTACATAATGGGCGGTTTCACGAGTCAAGCAAGTCTATTACCTATACAAAAAAGGGGCTTTAAAACTATCACTTTTTAAAAACGTGGGCTATTCCAATATATTGTTACTATTTTGTAATAAACACTTCCAGTATCACCCCAGTCCCATAGAATAATATTTACAGAAATCCGAAAAACGTTGTCAAACGTAAAATATGGGTTTTAAAAGTTTGCACCCCTTAGGAGTAGTTTCTTGGAGATTGAACTATTCGAATATTTTGTAATTAATTTGTAAAAAAATTCTAGTTCCATTTTCATTGGATTGAGCTTTACTGATATTTTTTAGTTTGGTCATAACCTTTTGTTTGCGTAAACAAACCGGCTTGTGCCTTTTCCAACAGTGGAACACGTTGAGGCCTCCTTGTAAATAGGAAATGAAATGTATGTCGTGAAGCCTTGTTGATTGGTGTAGCTTGATTATGAACGCATAAAGTCATATGATCTTCGTAAATTTTGAAAGGTTAACGAGGTTGATGTAATACGTTGGTGATCGAATGTTTATTTTGGCAACAAGTAAAATACCAGGTTAATTTCTACTCGTCGTCTAATTAAATAAATTCATTTGGTACTGTACCTGCCTTGAAATTACGTGATTAACTTTTCACGTAAGTGGAATACTCTCCGTCTTAATCACACAGAGTGCCATTCTCTTCAAGGCTAATATAGTTTTGTTCAGTTTAGTTTTGTTCAATTCAGATTACAGAGATTCTACCGATGGTGACATTTTCCTACCGAGTACTGGCAATTCGATTTTCCGACGCATTAACAAATGGGAAAATCTCGTAGTTTTATGGTAAGAGGGACTGTAAGCACGGGATCATAAGTGGTGGAGAGTAGTGGATTATAGTTTAGACAGCATTTACAAATTGTAAGGAACATACAATGTTATTTCAAATAGGGTTATTCCAGTAACATCCAGAAGCAACATCATGACAAATTTTTAAATCGGTCACCATCATATTGATAGCGTAGATCACTTCAAATAGACGATTCAGTTATGACGTCAAATACTGGCTTATTGTCAGACATCGAGATTTGTACAATGTCCATGTTATTAAGGCCACCGTCTTAAATGTGAAAACGATCGTGGCATAGCTCTATTGAACTCTGCCAGATTCATTCATCTCGCCGAAAACATCATTAGCATCTTATAATTTGGTTTTCGTCCCAACTAATCGACCACTTACCAGTGTTTCACTATGAGAATGATTTTTCTAAAAATGTTGGGAGTACAATAAACCCAAGCATCAACTATATATGACTTCCGACCGGCATATGACAGTATCAACTGCGAGAACCTGCTCATGTGTCTAGGAATTCCAGAGAAACTTTGTGTAAATTAACAACGTCTGAGTCTGTATGTAGAATAGTAATGGAAGGAATTGTTTCAAACTCCTTTGAAATAACATCAACAAGGGAGATGCACTTACGCCTGTACAGTTCAATTTGACGCTTGAGTACTTGATGAGGAAAAGCAACATTAAAACTTCTTGGATATGCAGATTATATTGTGCTTCTTGGCCGAAGATCTAGTAATATCAAGGACAGTTTCACACCACTCGATCGCTTCGCAAGAAGGCTTTGTTTGGAGTTGAACAGTAGTAAAACCAAATTTTTAGCAACACCCAGGTGCATCTCCATGGCGGAATCGGCGACCATAAATTTGATAGCGTTGAAATCTTTAAATACCTCGGGTCAGTAATAACATCGTCAAATGATGTGCAGGCAGAAATAAAACCTCGGATTGCTACCGGACAACGAGTTTTCTACGGCCAATATAGGTTAGTGCGATCTAAGTATCTTTCGCAGTCGTGCAAGCTTGCGCTTTATAAAGCACTCGTGAGACCTGTGCTGGTTTTCGGAAGCGAGGGCTGGACCCTCACGTCTAACGATTGTAGATTGTTATCCATATTCGAAAGGAAGATCATTCGTGCATAATTGGTTCAGTTACAGTTGCGCAAAACGAATATCGCTTTCGTATGAACCACGATATAAAGCAATGAATATCTCGGAGGTGGCGATGTCATCGGACTCATAAAATCCAATCTAGTTGGATGGCTGTTGCCACGTAGAGCGTCGTAGAAGAAGACCCCTACTGCGTCGTCGTGACGCCATCGAACAAAACCTACATATAGTAGGATGTCGAAACTGGAGGGCCAGAGCGATGCAAAATCTCTTCATGGAACGTGAAAGTTAGAGAGAGGGAGAGAGTGTACTCGACAGTTTCCATCGAAAGTTGAAAATGATAATGCAGATGTCTTTGCTATCTCAACCGAAAGTAATCAATCAATAATGAAATTAGTATTTTTGCTATCACAGCCTGTAATACAGCATATGCTAATATTTTTTTATATAGCCATGTCTCTACACATTTGAGACGCCTTATCTGATTCGGTTCAATTCATGGTTCTTGAAACAACACGAAAGTGTCTGCTAGATTTGAAATCAAAATTTGGATCAAGTTTTTCATATAAAATTTGAACTGATCCAAATCTCTGAGTGTCGTGAAATGTAGCAATTGATTCTTGTATATTTTCATAAATGCAAACAGAATTGTAAAACATTTCATTTTTTCTATTTTAAACAGAATTGATGAAATGGATTGTAGTTCAGGTTTTTACTAGGTTTACACCGATCTGACCATGCTCGTTTAACCGACCATCAATATATTTTCGGTATGGGTTGAAATTTTATCCGATGTTTTTCTATAAAATGGTTTGTAATTCGAGATTTTGCCAGTTGGATATATGAATCTGCGATGTCAATTCAATACACCATAACCCCAGGTAGATTTTGATTATAAATTTCGCGTGTGCTTGATGAGGTTATTTCGAAAATTTATCAGATGGACCCCGACCGGACTATTTCGATTCTATTGCACAATACTCTAGGTAGAACATGATTATAGGCTTGAGGTGGGCTTGATCTACTCCAAGCCAACAATCAAATTTTATCCTTGGGTCATGATTCATCGAATTGATAAAAGCAGTTGTTGGATCGGGTCCATCTGGTAAAAATTGCAAACGATTTTAACGACAACTTCAAACCGTTGAAAGCCAGATAATTATTTACACTTCCTTACCGATAATTTTCTGAAGTTACCGAGTAGTATACCGAATATATTATTCTAAATCTATCCCATGATAATCGCGCCCTGAATATCCGATTAGTGAAATATTTTCATTTATGAAAAGTTGTATTGATTAAACGTCGGAGTATTTGGAATTACATTCCGTAGAGCTAATTTCACTCACATTATTTGATCTAATACATCCCCAACCGATAATCAAATTCTTCCTAGGGACAACACAGGAAATATCAATATTTCACCCCAACAACCATTTAAACCCGATAATGAAATATTATCGGGGGTCCATAATCCATCGAACTAACATGTCAAAACCTATTTGGCAAACCTTTATATATAAACCTTTTATCAGTTAAACATTTAAAAATTACCAACTAAGGTTGCTGTGAGTGTGATCAGGTTATTGAATATTAAATTCAACCTACGCAGGTGTTTCATTGCATTGCCATTAAGTCAATTGTTGGGGTCGGTGTCCATCCGGCAAAATCTGGAAAAATATAACTCTTCAATTAGTTATATTTTCAAACATTCTTTATGCATTTCAAGGTCAAGAGCTTTAAATATTGCCTGATGGACTATCGAGAAGATATGTTAGCGCGAATACTACCTAGAATAATCCTAAGGCAGGTAGTATCATGGTCTTTAGTCACCTTTATTAAAATTTGTCGGATTGTAGAATTTTGGTTATTTTTCGGCTGGTTTTTCGATTTATTACAATAAATGGTTTTTATCGACATTTTTCGCCTGGTAAATTGGCTGGATTGAAGTCGATCTTCTTTATCGACGCGTTGGTTTATTTATTTATAATGGTCATTCACCATCGGCATTATCGACATTTTCGGTTACACATTACCGGCCTACTTTTCACGCTTTTTACATGAATTCACTTATATCACTGATTCATTTTTACTGCACACATTGCGTGTTAAGGATGAACCGGCGCCATTAGAATGATAATTCTTGGTGCTGTGCTTCTTAGCCACCTGACTACCAGGTGTTATTTTTATGTAGAGTATAATGTAGTCACAATATTATGTAAATTTGAGAGGGTGGTGTCGAGAATAACTAATAGCCCAATGTCAAAAGTAAGCTAGAGTGGTGTGTCATTATATTGACTTAGTGTGATTGGTGTCCATCAAACATGATAAACACTTGGGATTATAAACCATTTAAAAGTAAAATTCCTTTATAATCTCATGAAACCCGCTGCAAACTAAATTACATTTTTTATAGGGCGGGGGTCCATTGAATTGACATAGCGAGATATGTGCTCAGCAAAATGTTGAAGTGCTCTTTAAATACATTCCAAGGTCTTGAATCTTAAGGCGGGCAGTGTCGTTATCTTTAGCAAAAAAAATTTCTTTATAAAAAAAATTCGATTATGAATTTTTGGTTACTTATTTGTTTAAAAACGCATTACCGACATTTTTCAGCTGGTTAATAAATTTGGTCTTCTTTATCAATATTTTTCGGTTCTAAGAGTAAATAAAAAATCTAGATTATCGATATAAATCAATTTCACAAAGAGCAAATAATAGATCATAGTTTGCACAACACGATTACAACAATCTTTATAAATGGGACAGATTTATTTCAGTATTTATCTTGTTAGGGGTATTTGGTTTCACTTCTGGGACTGGCGAAGAACTCGCTGTAAAATGCTTAAGCCATATTTTACTTATGAACATGGTAAAATTAATTAATAACTAAAAAATTCCTTAAAAGCTTCGTCACAAATAATTTGTAGTGTTGTCGTATTAGGAGGCATGTAATTTGAGTTTAGGCGGTGAATTTTTGGTACAGGGTTCAGTGCTAGTATCGAAAGCCCAGCCATTTTTTTTAAGTAAGCGCTTCTTTCAAAGATGAATTCAGTACGCGGTTGTAACACGCGGAACTCCTTACATAACATAAATGAGACATCCTGCTATATAAATTAGCTCAAACAGTGTCAATTTAATTAAAGCAAGAATCTTTCAAATTATCCCTCTCTTTAAGTTAGATTGTTTAGTACAACAAAACAATCAACACTAATCTTATAATCTTGTTCAATTCATTACAGAGTGTGCACACCCGGTTCGTTTAATTAGCAACTTAATTAACTCGACATGCAAGAAACACTAAGCCTGAGAATAATTACAAAATATTTACCGAACAAAACCTACAAAAACTGTCGACAAAGAACAAATATCTTAATTCTTACTTTGGAGTTGAGACTTCGTGTAGCATGATCGTGACCTAATTTATCTTACAATCGTTTATTATTTATTTATTTGTTTAATAGTTTTGCTTCTTTCATAATCTTACTAAATTATTGTAACTAAATTATTACTTGAAAAATTATGGTTTTTGTAATTTAATGTACGGTGGGAAATAAAATAGTTTAGTAAGTGGCGACAAATACGTTCCTTTGTCGAAGTTGTGGTTTAAACCATAAATGACACTCGTAGCTTTGAAAATGACTCATTAAAACTTGTCCATATGCAAGAAATTGAAAGTAAGTGTCATAGAGTAAAAGCAAATAATATGCATACCTTAAACGGTACACCATTTGAGTCATTATTAAGGTCATACTGCAATTTATGAGTAATATATACAGTACCCCATTGTTTAGGCCTTCCATCTTCATTGTAAGTCTAATAAACTAAACGAGTATAATCTAAAGTAAACCGTTTCATAAATGTTGTAATTTTTTGCAATTTGCATAACATATTAGAATATGAATATCTAACATACATAATAAAATTCCGTTATACATTGGATAATACATAAATTGTATTAGTGGCAGACTATTATATGGTTTCTCACGTACTCGTAATCTTAACTAAAAATAAAGTTATGTCATTCACTTAATAATATATTTAATAAAACACCAACATCACCTTCACCTTTTTTTTACTAATTTCTTTGCGATGACTTTTAAGTTGTTGACTTCGTAAAAACGTAAAAATATTGATTTAGCTTTTTTTTTGTAATAACTTTCAAGTATGTCTTATAGTGAGTGGTGTCTGATGCGACGATGTCTGATCAAAGTTTTTATGTCGCCGGAAGTTAACATACAAAACTACTTTTTTGGTTGTGTCATTGAAAATGATTAAAAGAAAAAAATGTACAAGACGGATATAATTTAAAAGTATATTGGAATTGGCTTAACAGAGATCACGATGTAGGTCATCGATGTTTAAATGTTGGTTTGCGTGTCTATTTTGTTTCCTTTGTTGTTTTTTTCGTTCACTATCAAACTAAACTATGAGTATCTGTGAATATTTAACGTCATTGCCATGAACACAAATTCTCTCCATTAATCCTTGCTAAAACACTGTTTGGTATAGTGGCACAACTTTAAATCGCCACTCGGTTGTTTTATCACGTGTAACTGGTAAACGACATAAAACGTGGATCGTTTTCAAACCGCCACCCATGTTGTTTACCATAATTTTTGATAAACAACATGTGTCAATGTCGACGAGGATTCTACTTCATAAAATGAAAACAACTGAGTCGATGATGTTTTGGATTTACACATGTCTAATTATAATTAAAACGCGATGTTCCTCCATATTGATTAGTTGATAACGAACTTTGAGAAATTCTGAAATTATTTTTGTTTATGTTTTGACATGTCATTCTTCTAGTTCAGTGGATTTTTATTTTTTATCTAAATTCTAAACGTGCCGCTTCCATGGAAAGTTTTGTTAAATATGTATAACTATCTGTTTTAACGTTATGTCAAGGTTACTTCTTACTTTGTACGTTGAATGAGAAGGTCACGCAGGAATAAACACTATTTTGTAAATAAAAATTTGATAATTAAAAGTGTACCTTTTTGTACTTAAATCCTAGGTATAACAAGTGTTATAGAATTTCGTGTAATTCGCTGACATACTTGTACCTTTTCTTATAATACCGACATAAAATGTTTATATCGTTATCGAGTTTTCATTGAAAATACGCGTTTTAAAAAATATTGTTTTATACTCCTGCGACCAAACGCTAAACTTTATTTCTAACTTGATAATTGAGTACACCGGCCGAGTCTAAAACCACGGTGCACACTTTCATAAACACTCCTAATGTTCAGTCGGGCGAAAATGATAAAAAATATCACGATATTTTTTATCAGCTTTTGCCATAAAACGCACTCATTTATCATAAAAAAACCAAGAATGTTTTTGATTCTGGCTGTCAAAATTTGTGTACATTTTATTTTTCATATTTTTCCGTTATCAACAACATTTTGTTCAATTTTAATGTTATATATTCGTATTAAACAATAATACATTAAAAGCAATGTAGTTCAAAGCAGTTTCTAGGATAAAATTAACATCAAATATTGTTTGTGTATGATTTGTGTGTGTTTATTTCATAAAATTACATTTAATTTGTTATTAGTTTCTTTTCTGTGTTCTTGTTCCGCCGATGCCCGTTTCATTTCCTCTGAATAATTGATTAGGTAACGATGTGTGGTTACAATTATCGTGTATTCACGAATTAGGCGAGAAGGTGATCGTTATCCATAGATTTTATGTTACAAGCATATTAATGTTGATTGCCGAAAACGACTAGCGATAGTTTTTAGCAACAATCATTTATCTGCAAATCTCTGCTAATAGTAAATTTTTGTTATGATAGTATCAACAATATTTTGACGTATAGAATCAATTTATAATTATTTTTTTGATTTGGTTGTTCACTCGGGTTTAACATAAAATTGTACGGTGTGAAGTTAGGGTCCCAAAAATGTTCATGATCATTTTTATCATTTTGGTCGGACCGAACTGTCTATGTGTCAAACCTGTCATAACTTTCGGCGTTTTCAGTCCGTCCAAAATAATAAAAATTATCATAATACTCTTTGTGACCCTTCTCGACTTCACTACGTATAATTTTAAAGCCAAGTTACAAAATTATGAATTGATTTTGTACGTCAAAACATTGATTCTCGTCCAATTCGTGAATACACGAATAATTGTAATTAAGTAATTATAAGTTGAGCAAACTGTCCATATAAAATCATAACATAAACACAGTAGAATTGAAATGTACATAAATTTTGACAGCCATAATCAAATATTCTTGGGTTTTTGTGATAAATGAGTGCGTTTTATGGCAAAAATCGTAATATTTTTTATTATTTTTAGTGCGTTTTTCAATGTCAGTAATTTCAATAATCCTACTTTTTCTTAAAAATTCCAAAAAACTACGTTAATAAAATAAAAATGTTAAAAATATTATTTAAAATCACATTAATTCCATTAATTCTTTTTTAACATAAGGCCTACCAATTTCCAAAAATTTTGACGTTTACCTTTTGGTACAGCTTCGGTCTTTATGTCGGCTGCGCCTTCATCCGTTGCCACATAATCGAAATTTCAACCTTATACCTCTCTCATGTTAAATGATATCGCACGACTATGTGCTTGGTTCCCTTTTTGGTTATTCCTAAGGAAAATATGCGATAGTCACACCAGTTCCTTCATTGTGTACGCTACCGCCATGTATTCATGCTCTGTTGTCCATAACGCCACTGACTTTTGCTGGTCTGAGATGCAATTTATAATTCCATTGTCAACATATGAATATAATACTCGGACGTCGACCGCCTGGTTTCGATGTCTCATGCATAATCTACGTCGCTGTAGCCACGGAGACTCAAATTGAAGCCACTTTAAAACCGAATTCCCATGTTCATTGTCTCGCGTTCATATGCGCTGCCGCTGGTCTCTCCAAATGTCGACTTACATTGCCAACAGCAAAACTTATGTCTGTTCGCGTTGCCACAGCCAAATACATTAAGCTACCGATCACCTCACGAGACGTAAAATTTCTCAAGATTCTGTACACTGCCGAATCGAGTTACCACTACATAGCATTCCACTATACCAAAGCGGTTGAGTTATTTTTGTGCATACGCCTACTGATTCACATGAATCGATCCATTTGATCGTTGTTCGAGTTCAAGCCGCATGTGTTCAATGACGTGTTCAATGACTAAAAAAATTGTTTCCTCGTTCTCCGTTGCAATCAAACTGCCGTCGACATAAATCGCCAGTATTATAATTTTATTCTTCCCATTGCAAACAAAAACACATGAATCCGATTCATTGACCACAAAGTCGAATTGTATAATGAAAGACTTTCAAAAACTAAACTTTTTGTTCCAGCAGTGCGACGCTTGTTTCAATCCGTACAAGCTCTTGCATAACATACCATCGTCATATCCGACCGCTTGGTATCGATCAATGCTATACCATCTGGATTTTGCTATAGTTTGTAGACCCAACATTATCAAATTTGATCTTGATCTTTTGATCTTTTGGTTGATTGGCCAAGCAATCGCCTGCTGATACGTCCGTGATTCTTCGCAGATTGCCAAACTGGTAAAGTGATCTGCCAATGCATGATACGTTAATCGTCGCACCGCTATAATGAAGTTCAATATTATTCCTCTTATCCAGAGGAAAACTGCTTACCTTGTGTCCGTTTCCTTGCTGCATTTGGGTTATTGCGAATTTGATTAATGCTGCAACCTATGACTTTTCCTTCATAAAATATACGTAATGAAAATGTGAAAAGTTCTTTAAAAGCAGAAAACACCTCGAACGCAACGTTTTCGTCCACGAAATCGATTTCATTATTTCTTCACGTGTGCGTCGCTCTGACGTCGGAGTCGTTCATGTCGAAACAATCTGTCGTGTCGTACTCCCACTACATAAATGTTTCCATTTTTCGGTAGTTAAGACCTTTCCCGACAAAAATAAAGTCATATGAATTTCCGGTACATACAACACATCCACCATGCGTCTGCGCATTCATGTATCACCGTCGAACGCAAGAATGTTGATATCGCTTTTCCTCGATTCATGATTTTTTTACTATTTTTCACCGGTATGTGGCGATCGTCTAAAACAATTTTCTGTTTCTTGTTCATCTGTTCCAATGAATGGCCCTTTTTTGAATCGGAATTCTTCGAAAAATTCAGTTTGGCCATTAACGCTTTGGTTTTTTTTCGATCTGACCCTGCGACTTCTATCGAAGCTCTCTGCCATTAATTGCGCATTAAAAATGATTATATTCGGCTGACAAAGACTTTAAAATCTTCGTCTTAACTCTTCACTGTGATCCTTTAATTGATTTTCTGAGTTTGCAACACGTTGCAATATCATCGCCCGGCTCCTTTGTGAAACTGTAGTGCCGCTGTTTCAAGTACATAACATTCGCCTTCGATGTTTGCTCATACATACTTTGGGGCGTTACCCACATTGAACCTGTCTAATTACAATTTATTATTTGCAGCAATGACTGCTTTTTGCACGTCGTCGACTTGCCTTATGGACTCGTTTTGTTTCCATATCTTAATATACATCGCATAATCTGCATCCGCAATCGTTTTCTGATCGGTACCAACCGCTACGTCGAACAATTCACAGGCCTCTGGAATTCGCCCGATCGCCTTCCATTTTGTTTCGCTTCGAAATTTGTGCCGATTGTAATTATTATCCAGAGAGCTCTCTGCCAAGTCGAATTTTGTTGAATCGCAATCATTTCATCTATAATGTTACTATCGACACCACAATTTACAAGCTGCAATAACATTACTTTCAGCTCCGTTGGGCTACATCGTCGTTATCTTGGGTGCTTCAAACCATTATGCTCAATTGTTGCTAGTTCTGAGACGCGACAAATTACTTATAACAGCAGTTGATTGAAGCCTGTTTATTGCAATAAATGCGAAGACGTCGACATTGCTTGTTCTTCGACATTTTTAGCCAACACCGACGACCATCACAGAAACAATGAAGGCGGTCTTTACCATAATCCACGTCGCCACTTTTTCCGTTGATGTTGTCGAGTTTATTTTAATCATTTTTAGCCCCTGTATATGATAATATTTTCCGGGTGGAAAAATAAAACCACGAAAAGGTATACGTTGTCACAATCTCCGTCCGAAAGTGGCTCGTTATTCGTCCATATTCATAGCATAACAAACCTTTCAAAAGGGATTTTTCATTATCTGAATACAGTCACTGGAACACAGATATAAGCCTCTGTCAAAGAAAGGAAGCGAACTGTAATAGTATTGTGAGTGAGGTCCCAAACCAGATTGCAGAGTTTAGAAACAAACAAAGTGTAAAATTGGAATGGGAAAATTTCTGGACACTTAATGTTTTGCGATTTTTTTTTCGCAACCTTCAATGATAAAAATCACAATGTGATTAGATCCGAAGAATAAGGCGATTGTCGAATTTCTTTAATCTCTGATTACTTCTTTTACTCTGGTTGCTTCTTTTTCTGCAATGTCCATGGTCTGCATGGTCAAAAAACAAAATGCCACCTCTATCGAGTACCATGAATTAGATTTCAAACTTTAAACCTTTAATGTTGCTTATCGACATCTATCTCTTAAAATTACACGAAACGACAGCTTGTAAATGAGTGAAACTTATGTCATAAACACAGAAATGACTTAGCTACCATACATATATCCAAAACGGCGGGTGGATGCGTTCAAGTATATTTTAATGCATCCAACTTCAGAGGTGAGTTTCAGTTGCACACCTAATAAATGTTAAATTGCCCCTAATGGGGAGGGTGGGCCCCGCTCAACTAATTTTAAATATTTGTTTTTGGGTTGCTGTCCAAATATGCAACAGGGAATTTTGTAGATATTAATTTAAATGTTGGATATTTAGTTACTTAAGTATGTTAGGTTGCTTCATTCATAATTTGTACTAATAAAATCTTTATCTATTTTCAGATTGCCACCAGTCAACATTTAGTTCCGTTGGCAGCTGCGCCATCCCAAAATGGAAACGAGTAAACGCCGTAAAAAAGATCAATCGTCGGACGATGAAAATATACTGCTAGCCTATGGAACACTTCGACGCCCCTTCAAAAAATCCATAAACAAAAAACTAAAAACCAACCTAAATAATTTATGGCGTAAAAGTTTCAACGAACTCAACTTTCTCGATTCGTATTGCAAACTAAAATCATCACCATCGCAATCGGCAGACGATATGGAATCTCTATCGACCGTCACACTCGAATCATCATTCGATTTAAATGATGACCCGGAAAAAGTGGCCGACTGTTTAAATGATCTCGACGCGTATCTAGACGCGATCGATATCGAAAGTAGCAAAACTAACAGTTGCAATAATATAACGGATTCCAACGATTTGGACGATTTGTTGTCGCGCAGTCATCATGCTAAAACACCACGAAATAATTTTAGCACATATCCTAAAAAGAAAAAGCGAATCGCATCACCAGATCGGGAATGTGTCGATGAAACGCTTTCGCCGTCTACATCATCTACACTCTCGGCATCATTTCAACGCCATCAACCGCATCGCAATACAATACTAACCTCGACCAAATTAAGTGATCACAGCGAAGAAGGAAGTTGTGCCACTACACCACGTAGTAAAAATTCAAGTGATACGCAACGAAGATTATCGTGGCTACGTAATTCGATGCGAAAAACGCGGCCAATCCTGATGCCCGATCATGTTGATACTGATCCACAATTAATTAGCAATCAGCAAAGCAGTAGTCCTGTAAATATAAATAATAGTAATGATATTAGTAATGCAAATGATAATTTCGAGGAAGAACCACCACCACCACCCGATTATGTAACGAGTACATCGAATCATAATAGCAATGTGGATGACATAAGTATTGATGATCGGGTTCCAATTATACAAAATGAATTGCTACAAACGAGTGATCTTAGTAACAACAGTAATAATACTAGAATAGTAGATAGTAATTTTCCGTTAGAGATTTTTGAAAATTCTACAGAGTTGCGCGGAATAGAGAGGCCACGCCAAATGGGCCGACGATCGGAAATGATGCCGCGGCTCGTATCGATCACGGCTGAAACAAATAACGGTAGTCAGGTGAGTCGCATCGACATCGTGTACAAATGATTAAAATATGAAGTTTGTTGAACCGTGATAACCCTTATTTTATAATAAATTTGTTTATATTTTTTATTGTTGTTGGTATTTCCGGTGTGCAATATCGACTTGCACCAATTGTTGGAACATTATTGTTTCGTTCACCCTCTGGTTCATAAAATGATATGGGCTGTTGTTTACAAGAGTATTTTATGATTGACATCGCACGAACTTTAAAATTATTCGAGGGGTACAATACATTATCATGACATTGTCCAATAAGAATTTTAAAATTTGGTCCTAAATTTTTCCTAAATTTAATTTGGCTTTTTTACCTCTTTCCAAAAATCTAAATAAGGAATCAACAAAACGGTAAATAATCCAATCGCTTTGATTATTGAGTGATTTGGATTTTGTAATCAAGAAACAAAAGATCTTTCGTTGAAATTATTCGTTACGAGAAATGCTATTGCATTGAACCACGGAGAATTTAAAATCTTTGTTGTCATTCTTGAAGGTTCCATGACATTGCGATGATGTATTGTTACATTTAAAATTATGTTCTTGTCCGATGTATGCCATTCAACATCCACGTTACCTGTTGGATCACCCATTATGTTACAATCTTCATTTGATGAAACCTGTTCCTGTTTCATT
This sequence comes from Nephrotoma guestfalica, assembly GCA_963691935.1. NCBI lineage: Eukaryota > Metazoa > Arthropoda > Insecta > Diptera > Tipulidae > Nephrotoma > Nephrotoma guestfalica. The sequence goes on from OY829914.1 coordinate 260,722,510, forward strand.
ATCCTTGTGACAATAACTGAGTTAAGGAAAAGGCTTAACCGACCAATCGATTTCATAGCTGTGCGAAAAAAGATTGGCATTTTATTTCAATACATCAGTTCGAGCAAACCTCAGTTAGAGATTACATCGGGAAAGTAAACGTCACGTGCTGTTTTTCGGTAAAGAGCAATAAAAACCTCAGTAGCAATGAAAACCTAGTTATACAATGCCGGAATGTATATGAAGTTTTCCCAAATTCTAGCCCCCAAAAATACTATATGCGAAATTTGACTATTCGCCTTTTAAGGGCCATACACCACTACCAAACCTGGTCAAGATTTATTTATTTCTAAATTAACTCACCTAGTAGATTTTTTTTGTAAGTAATCCACTCCTTTTAACTTAATACAAAAACAATTGCTAGATGTCATACACTTTGTGTTAAAAAGCGTATAATCAAACGTCAACCGTAATCAACGGCAATCTTTCTTAGACAAGCTGTTCTTGGGCCGAAGCACTCCTCAGCTAAAGGGTCCGAATTACCGTAGAACCATCTGAGCATTGCATAGCTCCATACCAGCCTATAGTACTGGCATTGAAGATGGGTCGACCCATGAGTTGTGCACTCCGACAGGGGGTCATCGTTGCGTTCATTTCCATCACCGATCGTAATCAGATGATGAAACATCGCTTTTACCGACCAAATGGCACAGTGGTTAAAGCTTTGGCGTTTGGATCGGAAGGTACCGGGTTCGAATCCCGATAGGGGCAGGATGCAAAAGGAAATTTTCATCAACATATTATGATCTGTGATTAAAAGGAACACAACTACAACCCACTATCTGCGTGCAAAACTCATGGGCTGACTCATCTTCCATGTCCCGTACTATAGGCTGGCATGGAGCTATGCAATGCGCAGATGGTAACTTAAATCAGAGTGCTTCGGCCCCAGAAAAGATTGCATGGATTAAAAAAAAACGAATCGCTTTTGCATCCTGCCTCTAATAATGGGTTGACCCGGTACCTCCCGATTCAAACGCCAAAGCTTTAACCACTGTGCCAATTAGACGATTTCATTTAGTTTTGAAATTATCAAGGGTTCTACGGCAATTTATTGAAAATAGTTTCACCGAGAAAGTGATCCACTGAAGACAACAATAAACAGTTAATTAGGAGTTGGCATGGACTCTTGGGTATGGTTAGTTGTAAAAATCAGCCAATTTAAAGGAAATCAAACGTTTCTTTTATCATTTGGAGTGAAACTTCCAAAACCACATTTGAAATAAACAATTACTAGAATATTCCAGAACCTCATCTCATAATGAAATTCCCGTTACAAATGCAAAACATTGTAATTGGCAATTCCACCGATTTCCAGAACCTCTCAAGGAATTCATATTGCAATCTCATTCTTCTCTTACTAACCGAATTTCATCATAAATGGCTTAGTTAATTCAATTCAAATTTGCCATTTTCCGAAAGCGCACCTAATCCATTTCATGTTGAAATCTCATTTTCTTCATACAAATTTAGTTCCAAGCTAAAGAGTTGATAAACAGCATAGATTCATTGGAAATTATGTTAATCCCCATTTTCATGCCTTCGAGGCTGAAGTGAATATGATGAAGCGATGTGATGATATTGAAAATAAAACGAAATCGACAAAATTTCATAGTAGACCTTCAGCCTTGTGTGAATTGACGCTTATGCAAAAGCGTTTGGCTCAATTGGATAGTTTGCTGAGCTGAGCCCTTTGCATGCGTTTACGCAGGGTGCCGAGATATTTTCCGAAAAAATCGTTAGCAATATCATACGTAGTAGGGGATCCAAAGGCCAAAGAAGGAGAAATAGCCATCATCTTGCAGGGTGTCTTCTCTCACAAATTTTGAAGTTGTTAATGGAGGATCTATCTTGCATATATACAGTAACTCGGTCACACCCAGACAAGTAATGCCCAAGTGATCACCATCGTTCTGACATTGTTAAAGGTCTGCATTCCCCTTCTTATCCAGAAAAGTTGTTGTGCACAACTCCTAATATTCTAGTGATTTGTAAATATGTTGTAAATATGACAAATAAGTGAGTGGAGAGCAGTTTCTACAGATTTTCGTTACAATGCACTAGGTGGTCCTTAGGCGTTATTTTCAAGGAATTTAAAACATCAAAATCAATCGAAGAGTTTTAAGTGTATAAAGGTCAGGCATTAGTGATAGAAACTGTTTTCAGAAACAGAGACAGTAAAATGTATCAAAATGATCAATACAACAAACCAAATGATTGGGTTATAAAGTCTCGTGCCACGTCAGGTGCCACGATGCACATCATAACTACTAATTCTGAGTGGATTACGAATATGAAATAAAGTACAACTTAGATGACTATACGATCTTGAAGAGTGCATTTCATACTAAAAATGTGGACATTTGAAATGCTTTATTCGTTCCGCACCGCCCAGGGCCGTGTATCAATTTGCTGTAAGTAAAGAATTTCGATTTAGACGGGTGTCGCGTTTTTGGCAGAGCCGATAAATTTAGCTGATTATTTAACGCTTGACAGTGCATTCTGATCTGTGCATTGTGTCTGACACAACAAATAGTATGGCCGAACGAATGAAAAGAACCTTGGTGGATAAAACGAGTTGTATGCCTATATCGAAATAAAATTATGTTTTATATTTTGGGGTAGTTTGTAACACTGCAGAAATGATTACAAATCGGTCACTTTGATGTCTGTAGTAATACACCAGAAAGCAGTATGGTTAGGCGTTCGTCCAAATTTATCGCGTTTTCGATTGTTTGGGTATTACGTTATATGATTCACTCACGTGTAAAAAGAAAAAAGAAACAAATTCGATCCGATTCCGAAAAAATGCGGAAAATTATAGAGGCTAGGCCAAATGTCCTTAGATTCAAGCCGTCGAATGCAGGTGGAAATAATATGTCGGTTTTGCCAGAATCGGAATCAACTTTCGAGTCATTGTTCTTTTTTTGCTGAATAGGCAAGCGGCGTAAAAGCGCAAAATCAAACTAGGTCATTGGTGTCCTGTGCTTCTTCCAAGCGGATGCTGTGGCGGCTTTTTGTAGGGTGAAATAGAGAACGATATATGTGCATAGTAAAAATTAGGTCGCTTAAAAATACCTTGTATGGGCTCAAGTAGGCCATTCGTATAGCGAATCAGAATTTAAATTCTGTTCTTTTTTAATTCGAACGTCAATGAATAATTTTATTTATTTTTTAGTTGCAGTCTACGTCGACGATTTCTTAAAATTTTCCAACAATATTAACATGAAAACCCGAAACATAATTTTCAAGACAAATTCAAGGCGGATGATCTCGGAACAACAAAGTTCCTTCTCTTTACGTAAATTATTCGGGGTTTCACCCAGGGTTTATATCAATCAATCAGAGGTGTTATATACCAAAAAATTGTGAAGAACGAATTATACCAATAATATTATATTAGAAAGCTGTGGTTTCCATTTTACTTCCAGCCCAGCTGACTCGACTAGATATTTTATGTGCAGTAAATTCCATTGACAAACTTAACCAAATACCTGTAGTGACACATTGACTTGCAGTGATACACATCATGAGATGCTTAAAGGGAGCGATTCACTATAAGTCAACGTATCACAATAATAGTGGAATGGAATTGTGATGTGATTCCGATTGGGCATCTGGTGCGATAGTCCACACAGAAAAATATTTTATCCATAATTAAGAATAGCTGATCTTATTTGTGGATTTTTCAAATATTAAAACTTATTTTATAATCTAGCTTATAATTCTACTAGGAACACTGGCATTTAGTAAGAATGTCTGAGAAAACTTCCCTAGGCATATCTATCTGTAATATAACATAACCATTCCCCATAGGTTGGAAACATGAAAAAACAAGTTTCTGGAACTCAAAGAAATGGCTCACCGATGCTGTATGTACTAGATCCTAGTCGGTCCTGTTAAAAATAATTGTTTTTGTTGTAATGTAATTTAGTGGAGTGTTTAAATTAAACATCCCTCCATTTAGTTACTTCTCTATAGACGTCTCTTAAAAAATTATATTTCTGTGTTTTGTGTCTAAATAAATTAAATCCCGTTTTCTTGAAGTTATCACGAAAGTCCGACGGTTGAATGAATTTTTGTTTGGGAGACACTCCGAGACTGCTTAGGATTCATGTCAATTAAATCGCACATCGAAACTAACTATGGTCAAATAAAATTCAAATCAATAGAAACCTAGCATTTTAGCACAGCACCAAGTGAAGGTGAACAATGGAAGGAGATGGGAATGTTTTCGCCTAAGCCCGGCAAGGTCCAACCCTATTCCGAAATAGGTTTTAAAAGAAAAGTTGTGGCCTTGCTTTGATTTGAGTAATTATATTCAAGTTTTAAACTGGTCACTAATTTTGGTACTAATTCTTTACTATCAAAACTGAGCTTGCACTAATTCAACTTAAAGAATTCTTCTGATCCAACTCGACTGCTCCACATTTGTGATTTGCAGTGCGACCAAAAGCCAATTTATATTATATTGCCGCAACGAGGGCCATTGAGAACGTAGGATATCACCACCGACAATATCGAAGGCTTTTTGAAGTCAATTCAAATGTTGCTGCTTAAAAGTCTGCTTCCCGAACCACGTTCCATGTTTGAGGAGATTACCACATTTTATCTTTCGTCTGGGCGTGATAATTATCTCAACCATATAGATTTGTTGGGCTTGATGGGCGGATACGTGCCTTCTCGAGTATAAATTAACTGTTACCCAACGTTTTTATCGCCACAGCAAATACACCGCCTTCTTTGAACCTTTACCATCCAACAATTTTACTCTTTACAAAAAATAGATTGAAACAATGAGGGTATTTGAAATGTTTACAATGTTGTCAAAAATAATTTCCATTTTATTCAAAAATATTTACTCATTTAATATAACAATTTTTTATAAAAATTGCAGAATATAATACTAAATCATCAACGACCACAAAGTGCTCCGGAACACGGCACTGTTCGCACATCATCATCATCATCACCATCACAGCGTCGTTATGTTGAATCGGAAATTAGCTCAGCCGGTACATCACGTAATCCTAGTCCCGTTTCGATAGTATCGAGCACCGGTTCAAGCTCTATGGCATCAGCAGTGGATAGTAGCGAAAGGTAAATATCGATTCGTCTATTTAATATTTTTCTATTCGAATCTACTACAATTGCCTGTCTAGTTTGGTTCGATGGTGGTTGCCTAGCTGCATCGAAATGCTAAACAAATGCGAATCATTTTCGTGTTTTGTAGTTTAAAGTAAATTTTCTTTAAAAATAAATCATAAAATTTATCTACCGGTAATTTATATAAAATGATAATGCTAATTGCTGCGACCGTATCATTTTTTACAAGGTACTCGATTGCTTGCTCAAAAACGTGACGTGTTTCTAAACCATGTGCAATACAAATTTTGGACATGTTTTGTGTGATGTCATCGTAAATGCCGTGTTGTAATATTATTTTTAATTTTATTTTAGGCCTCGCGAACGTTTATCGTCATCATCGTCGGATCAAGATGAACCAGTTGGTGAGGCAGACGATCGTGATACGTACCGTAAGTGGCCTCATCAGTATGGACGTGCTCTCGCCACAATATGCTGTACCCTAGGATTATTTAATGTGTCGCGGTTCGCGGTGTTCAGTATACATTATGGAGGTGAGTGTTTCATCATTGGGTTTCGGAATGTATTAAGCCTTTTTATTGGGTATTGATGACTTTTTGTTGGCTTAATCAATTATCGGTTTGTATAAATACGTTTCTCAAGAACATTTAAGCGATTTCAACATCTTTAATAATTAATTTTGTCTTGTGTACTGTATGACGGAAACTAATTGCAGTTTGTTTAGAGGTTAACCAGGTGTGTATGTGTGAGTGTTAGTTAAATGCAAAAGACTTTTGTTATTTATTTTTTTGATGTTCATGTCAAAACATGGATCTACATATATTAGGTAATCCTAATCATTGCGGTAACTCGATTAAACAAGATTGGAAAAATAATTCCGTTAAACTTGAATCCAAAGTTTTTAAGCCTCTTCAACGCTGTGACAACGCTCTTGCTGTTCGTATACTAATGATATTGGTGCATTACTCTTTTTTCCTGTTGCATCAATCGCACAATATGTGAGCACTGTTGATTATTATTTTTCTAAGATGGCTTATTAATCTCTAGATGGAATAACCGCAACGCATCTCAGTGGTAGGGACTAAAAGATCTGTAAATCAGGAATTCGAGTCGAGAAGATATCTCCGGTAACAGTCATGCAAGCAACTTCCTGAGGACTCTTGGGTTCCGATCTAGTCATTGGCTGCCGGAACAGAGAAAAAACCAACATTTGACTAGTACTTCTACATCACGTGAAAACGAGTAAACTGGTCTTAGAGGGATTAACCTGCAAATCTTTCTCAATCCTATACATCTCCACAATAAGCAGACCCGACCGAATTAAGTCGGATGCAACATTCAAATGTTTACCCGAAACTGTTAAAATTAGGCATAACTCTGTCGGTACCCTGTGACAACTTTATCGGAGGCTATGAATGACCGTTCATTTACTGATAGTGTGATCTGCCAAACTGAGTACAGTAATTTGAGATCTGCAAGAACGAGAAACTATTAAATGCACTAGCAACGTCCAGGAAAGTGTCACAATAAACCTTTGTTGTTTAATGATCTTTTAGCCTGACATAAAAGTTCATGCTTGTTCACTTGCAAAGGAGTTACAAGCACTGTAAGCATGCTGCATAGTAGATGATAGTCCGGAATGCCTTAATCTGCGAGCTAACGCTCAAAGAGAGCCAACAGTGTTAGTTGAGAAATCACTTGCGACATTATCCAAGGTCACAATAACGCAACCTGGGAAGTGAATAGAGCGAAGAAGCCTGCCATCAAGAAGAAGAGTTCCACTCATTAGAGTTAGATGTTTAACAGAATTTATTTGCCCTTAGATAACAGGATGTTGATTCCTAAGTTTCGCAATATGAATGCCATATACTCGGTCTCAGTAGTCCGAGAAGAGCTTAATCGCTTGGGCTTAATCGTTTAGTTGTACGTTTCAAATTGAATAAAAGGCGGAAGAAATTTTTGAATTTTTTACTTAAGAAAACTAAACTTGGAGTTTTTAAATATTAGAATTTTAAAATTTAATAATTAAACTAAGAAGAGCTTTTTAAAATTTATTTTCAGCCAATTTCATTGTCCAATTTCTAATTCTATCCATCCTAATCGGTATTCCAATGCTATGGCTCCAAATGTGCCTTGGAGCAAAAATACGAAAAGGTCCAATCTCTATGTGGTACATTAGTCCGATCTGCAAAGGAATCAGCATCTCACTATTCATCGCCCAAGGTTTGATTTCATTGTACACAACCGTAAGCCTCGGATGGCTTATAATATATTTTCGAGACTCGCTCCTCTCGAAATCGGAGAACTATCGATGGGAGGAAATTTACGAATTATATCGTGGCTATGGAAACGAATCGGTTACCCTGTCGGAACGTATAAGTGATTATTTTAATGGGGTGGTATTACAACGCATACAATTGGGACCAGGTGGTAGAGCGGGTGCAACAGGCATTGGACCGGTACGATTTCAACTCGCATTCAATTTGTCATTACTATGGATGTTTGTGTTCGTGATATTATGTAAAGGGCTGCGTTCGTATGGCAAGTGTTTAATATTTTTATCGATCGCGCCTCTAGCCCTTTTATCGGTTGTAACCATTAAGTTCTTGACCATTGTCGAGCTAAGCACATTCCAAAATTTATTTCCCGCAACCGATTGGCAAGAATTTTTTTCAAACTCACAGAGTTGGGCCACCGCCGCACAGGAAACATTTCTTACATGGAATCTTCTCGGAATTTCGGTGTTGTCGCTGTGCTCCAAGACTAATAAAACGCTTACGAAGAATAAGCATTTACTGAAGCGAGACGGTTTCATCATTATAATTGTGACAATATTTGGACTACTTGTGGCCGCGGTGCTCGGCAATGTCTGCGTAAAAATATTATATAGTCGCGGTTATATTTATACGTCTAGTTCATCGTACGAATCACTTAATTCGGATATATTTTTGTATCGACACTCGTCGCCGATGGCGCCACCGATTATGCATCCAATTCCGATTAAATATTTACCGCGATACGCGTCGGTGCTGGGCGAGACATTTCATCAGATTGGTGTGAATTATAATAGTGAGAGTGGTTACCAGGTATTGCGATTGGTAACAGAGATTTTGCCGCCCACGTTCAGCCTCGCGATTGATGATATGTCTTCAATTTGGTGTATGCTGACATTTTTAGCGCTGCTGCTACTAGGGATTGGGCAACTGGCGGCGATGTGGAAACCGGTAGCTAGCCTGCTTGGAAATTCACCGAGTTCGGTTCTCCTGAGTTGTGTGACCGGATTGCTACTCGGAATACCGTTGGCAACCGAGTGTGGTATAAACATAATACATTTCCTGGATATAGTGTTGGGCGGTGCTTGGTGGTTAATGGTGCTGTGGGTGGGACAAATTTTTGCTATCTTCTTGATTCGGGGCCGACCCTATAGTGGTGAGTATATTAAATTTTGTAGAATTTTTGTTACGTTTTTATAACGGCTCAAGGTAAATTTATTTTCTCTCCAGCTGATCTGTTGGTAAATAATTTGAATTTCTCAACCACCGTCTCGGCTTTTATCGCGTTCTCTTGGAATTTACTGATTCCAATTATTTTTGTGTTACTCGGCATCATCAAGTACCAGACGCTGGCCGCTTGGGAATTTTTTAATAAGCGTGCGATTTCGTATTGGCCGCTGTGGGTTCGCCAAATCGGGGGATTTATACAGATTTCGTTTTTGGTATTGGTACCGATCACAGCAGTTATCCAAATATATCGGTATTTGAGTAAAGGACCACCAGATGTTTTAGATCGGATACAGCTATTGTATCGACCAAATTTATATCCACCGAATGAACAGCACCGTGCTGTGAGACGGGTAATTCCGCCTCAGGTGTCGACCGTAACGCAAAGTCCAAATGAAACAACCCGGACGACGGATCGTTCTGCACAGCGTCAAAGTGATATTGATGCACCACCCAAATATACACCGCCACCATCGTACACAACAGCAACAGGGGCCCGAATTGCAAAAATGCTGAGACAAAGCATTCGTAGAAGTGTCAGACGGTAAGATGGCGCGAATTATTTTTGAAACTCGGACTAATTACTAAATTGTCTTGCAGAATAATGGGAGAGCCAAGTCGAAATCGACTAACGATTCCGACAATGCAACGAAATGCCAACGATCCACATAATTCGCTGCCACCCGATTACACAGCAGTTTTTTCTATAAATCCTTCGGGTGAAACTACCTCTGATTCCCCGTCGGCTGATCGTAGTATCGAAGGTGGCAGCCTGAGCAGTGCACAAACCACTTTGCAATCATCGACATTAAATCGGGTAAATGAACGACGCATGCTAACCGCTACCGATGTCGCTCAATTGCTGCGGCCGTCCCGACCAAAATCGAATCGGACATTTTCACTTGGACGTAACACAAGCAATCAGCAGCAGCGAGATAGCGCGAATCTACAAAACGGATTATCTGTGTCTCTGGAAAATCTTTATATCAATGCGGGAAATACTAAAGATGGTAGGTGGTAGTTTATGTCAAATGCTAATTAAACTTTCAACAAATTGTTTGCCTGTTTTTAGATAAATGTAAAAGTAACGATCAAATTGCTTAAGAATCGAGTATAGTTCCGGGATAATTTGCAGAGAATCTGAGACTGAAGTAATAGTCTATAAATTATGTAAATAAAAATTGCGCGCATGAAGTGTATTTTATTAATTTTAAGTAGTTATATCCAATTAATTGTATTAATTTTTAATGTATAAATATTGTTTAATTAATTATTTTATTTCACACATAACCTACAAAAAATATGAAACACGCAATAAATTTTTTTGAATTTAATCCGCTGCGTTTAATAATTTCGGACTATGTTAGATGAATACTCAACATATGACATCAAATCTGGGGACATAAAATACGGTCTTAAACGCCCATCATTAGATTCACAATCTTCACAAAAGCAAATGAATATCGAATCGATCACCATTTCATAAACGGACATAAAACAAGTTGCAATGAAATACGAAAAGATTGAGATAATTAATAACGAGATATATCTATGTGGCAGATTCTTGTCCTGCTGCAATATCTCCCTACTGATTAATAGTGTTACAATCACTATTAGAATTTTTGTGAATATCAGCACAAAATCACCGACGGAATTGATCGTGATCAGCCGAAATGGATTATTTTTGAGGATCACAAATGCACGTTGGCCAGCCCTGCAGAAAGGGTATCCGTGTATTGCCGTTACAATGTAAGCATTATGAGTGACCATCTGGATGATTGGTATAACAATTTCTACACAAACATTTGCGCAACATGTACAACACTCACAAGATGGGCTTTCATCTTCACTTTCAATCGCCGATTCATCGTCATTTTGATCAGTCTTAATCATTTCCATCAGTTGTATTGCCAGTCTTAGGATTTTTAAGATTGCAATCATTAACGATCCAAATATCACCGTACCGAAATGATAGCGTAATAAAGTCGAGTAACTCAGCATAATCGGTGATTTAAGTTTAGATTTGTCTCGTGTAAAGAACCATTGGCATACCGCTCCCGCTAAAATCATGTTCTGGCAATCCAAAAGCAGCAACGGAATCCAGATGATAAATAAAAAGTTGTAGACTCGTGTAAATCTGAGTATAGTGGTTGGTACCTTCGCACTTTCGATGATCACAACGATAAACATCCAGGCACAGAAAAGTCCGCTGAAAACGATAAACACGATAAACGGTTGGCATAATAGGTAAGGCATATCGCTTATCGCTTTTCCCGCCTCCGCAAATAATTTGGCCACTAATTGGATTTTTACGCGAAGCACTAGTAATGCGACACAAATACCTATCGTTATTATTCCCATGATTACAACGTAAATCAGTAATTCGTTACCACGATCGTAAAAATAATGTATCGATAGATAACATGTTCCCAAGATCGAAGTGGCCAGTATACCTAGTAAAATTACCCAGATAATAATATTGGCGAGGTAACGAAATAGCAACAGCACAATGAACGACAAAATAATGGGAAGTAGCAACAATAAAATTATTAGACGATATGCAATATGTAGATTATCGGCTGATTTTCGGACATAGTCTTCAAATTCGAGGACGACAGGCTTAACGTTTGTGACGTTTAAAATGTAGATGGTCAGAGTTAACTGAAATATTGAGAGAAATGATTAATTTAATTAGGTTACAATTTCTTGGAGGGCGCCCTTACTAACGATATAAGATAGATTGATAAGGCCATGATCCATTTGGTATCGGTACATCTTCGATTAGCATCTAAACCGTTGTCTAAAGACGATCTCCGAGAATGTGGCGCTGGTTCCTATAAAAGAAGGCGGGAAATTACAAAACAATAGTGAATTATAAAAATAATATTAACTTACCATTTAGTCCCGTTTCCGCAGCCTCGTTGCTAAATTTAATATTTTTATTTGTGATAGTGACATTTCAAATTCGGCATCACAACAAAAACTCAAATTTTCTTTTATCTTTTCTTATAGCCATCTGCGATCAGACACCTTGAACAATTTCCTGCCTTGCATTCTTCTCATTTATTAATGTCTGGTGCTGTACCTCGAGGATTTCAAAGAATATGGCCAGCTCATTTCTGGTTGGTTGTTCACGCTGAGTTTCAAATACTTATAACGTATAAAACGTTACAATTTGGATTAAAGCAGGTGGAATTGTCTCAAAGGTTATAGGAATCTTGTCATTTTGTAAACCATTACTCTAAACACGCTTTGTCGAATAATGCACAGATGTCCGTTAAACTTGACCCCTTGTAAATTAGAGATTCCTGTAGTTCACAGGGTTGCATCGTAATAATATTCCACTGTCCAATATTGATATCTTCTTTCTACCCCAGATGCAAGCCGGACCATAAGGACATTAAACTATAAAGTTTAATTATTAAGATCAAAATCAGAGGGCGAAATCTGCTGCTTTAAAAGAAATAAGTTTTATAAAACTAGCCTTTACCTGTATCAATATTCGAATTCGACTATTGTGCGAGTTTTATAAATCTCGGAGTACCGCGTCTTCCATCAAAAAAGAAGAGAATTCTGTTTGGATTTCTGAGGGAAGTTTCTTTCGATTCGACTCTACCTACCCTCATTAATTTTGCAACTCAGAGCCAATGATCGATCGCCATCGCCATTTTCATAGCGTTGCCTACGATTTTACTCAACATGTTCCCAACTGTTGGGTGCCCTGAAAGCGCCCAATGTATCAGACAAGAAAACATTTACCTAAAATTTATACCAAACATCCCACAAACAATGGGTTATCAATCTATGTATAATCGCCGCCAATTTTATGAAGATTTTTAACTCTATGAACTCTAATCATAATCTCCACAAACAAACAAATAAATTCTATACAAAAACCACAAAACATATATTTCACGTTGAATGGGGTTGGTAGGTAATGAATACAAGGTTAGAGACGGCACATGGTACGATCCTGTTAGTCGTTTGTCGTGATCGACGGTTTCCGCTTCATACGTAGTTGAATTGATAATTTTGCAAATACGGTAAGGCCCGTCACGCCTGGGAGCTAGTTTCCTATATTAAATCGTTTTGCTGCATTGCTCTGAACATGGGATTTGAACTGTTACCGACTTCAAATGATTGATGTTGACATGGCGTGTCTTCATATACTCCTTTCGTCGATCCTGCTCCCGTTTATTGATATCACGAGCATTCTTCGTCACACCTTGTTACTTCCATAAATACGGAGAAATTTGTGGCACGAAGTGACTAATGAATAATGTCGCGAATGTCATTTGTGACCTCGTCGAATATTCGCAACTTCCGTCCGAATGTTAGAAAAGCAGTGACCACATAATTTGTTGTTCAAAGCGTAGGTTAGGTAGGTTTTAGGTTTCAGTGGTTGCTTACTGCACACTTAGGCCAATTTTTAGGCCCATTGTGATACCACTCATTCATTCCACATCATTAACCCACCTACTTCACCTACTCACACAACTACAGTATACCACCTGCACATTGCAAGCTCCATGTCAACCTGTACATTGACATGGAAGGTGGGTCGGCGCGTGACACGGAATTCTGCACTCCATCAGAGGGTAGGTTGTATTTATTAGCATCACCGATCGTAATCGATGATGAAAATTCGATTTGCATCTAGCCTCTGATGGGATTCGAACCCAGCACCTCCCGGTCCAAGTGCCGAAGCTTTAACCACTGCACCACTTGTCCGGTTCAAAGCGTATAATGCATGACAAATTCTTTGGCCACTCAGTATGAAGATCTGTAACTAAAATTCCCAATTGAGTTTTTAGGTCCTGATTACGGCATTCCACTGGATACGCTTGGATATGATACAATGGGGTTGGGCTTTGCTAAATTCCAGCACGTGGTATTTTGAATGATTTCGCTTACAAATTGCGTTCCATTATGTCAGAAATGAATCGCCTGGTTAGTCCATAACGTAATAATACCTCGTCAATCAAAGTTTTCATACAAACCAGAGTAGTTTCCGAGACGCGCGCAAATAGTTTCACCCACCACGCACTATCCTCCACTATCAGCTTATGTCGATAGCCATAACCTCCACTCGTTGGGGGTTTCAAATTTTAAACTTTATACTTTTATCAATCCACACAATTACGACAGAACTCATTAATAGGACGGAAATGCATTCCAGTCAGAAATGTTCCGTCTCAATCTAAAACCAAAGTAAAGTATGGTTGCGAAGAGATGTTGGTACTATCACTGCCAATCTGAGCTTCTTCGATTCCTACGTTGTTATAGCGGTAAACTACTCCTTATGCTATGGATAATCTTCGGCGACACCTCTTCATTCTAGTTGCAATCGTCTTAACTTAGTCGGCTCTCGTGTGTTGTAGGTAGTCGAGACAGTGTGTCAGCCACCACATTCGACTCTTCTGCGGTAACCATGCGATACGACGTATGCGATACATTTTTGCTTACACATTGTCGCCTGAAGAGAAACAAACCGTAGTGAAGGTTGAACTGTTGCTCTTGTTGATATCGCGGTTTATTCCGTGTTCCGGAGTAGGTTTCAACAGGTCGAATTTCATTTGAATTGGATGACCCACGAATTGTGCTGCTGGTGACTTAGTTTGTTATGCATTTCGTAACTTCTTGACTGCGTTGCGTACACAAGAGCAACACCATCTTTCTCCACTTGACCGTAAGTTTTCTCAGCTGTTGTTAGAGTTCACGACGAATGCGAAATCATTTTCTCAGTCCCGTCTGGGTAAACGTGCGGAATATCGATACTCCGATTCTTTGATAGGAAGTTGTGGCTCATATTGAGTGACGAGGAATTTGGATGTAAGAATGCGTTTGTATTTGTCAAAAGATTGTTATTATTCGTGTGACTCGTCCCATTTTAAACTCTCAAGAGTCGGTCCAATTGAGATCGCAATTCACGCATTTGTCGGCCAAATTTTCCACAGAAGTTTATTGCTCCTAAAAACAATCGAAGTTATGTGTCGTTTTCAGAAGCCGTCATCGAAGTTATTGCAGCAATTTTCAATGGATCTGTGGTAATGCTCTGGCTATTTACCATCATCCTCAATTAATTGACTTCATTGCGATAAAAATTAAATTTGGTTAAGCTAAATAGAAATAAGTTGTTTTAGGGCATTTTGTGAGTCTGCTGGTCCTTGGAGTGTGCAAGAATATACGATTTGCTGAAAAATGCTGAGGCCGGGTTTTAGTGACGTCATGTTCCTATTTTATCGTACGAATGACATTGCCTAAACATCAAGCTCTGTAATATTTGTGACTAAACATTTGATCCTCATTTCACAGTTAAATCCTGCAATAATGGGGACGCGGTTCTTTAAAGCCGATTTTATTCCAGTAGGGCTATATGTGGTTCCAGATGACCCATATAGTTTGCCATGTTTTATCTGAGATTATGATGAGATCGGACGCCGTGTTAATCTGTAGTTTTACACTGGTTTCATTGATGGTTTTTGTCGTTGATGATTCCGATGACTTGTAGAACGTGTGCTCGTGGATGCCTACTTCACTAATACGCGGCCTGTGGGTTGACGAGCCATGTGACTTATTCGACTGACAATAACAATTTGTGTGTCAAAAATTGACAATCTCGATATGCTTCAATATGGCGTTGATGACTGTGTGTCGCGCTTGAGACTTAAAATGCGTTGAGTTTCGTCGATTAGGTTCTTCAGCGATTGTTCGTTTGTGTCCGCCCGTCAAATTTCGTCAGAAGACGCGTTCGAATTTAGCATCTTGTAAACCGTGTACGAACATCAAACATTTAAACTGAATATCGTTTAGTTGTTTCAACTTGAATTCCTCACTTTGTCGATTTACTGGTGCAGCATAAGTGCCATAATTTGTACTAGGATCCTTTGTGGTTTGAAGACACTTGTATCGAATACTAAACAACGATTCTTGTCGTCCAACAGCATCTTTAAATTTCTTTGTCACCTCAGAGCATGTCAGCTGCTCCAATGACTTTAGTTTTTCAGCTGGTCGACATGAATATTACCGCTATTTATGAAGCGTTATCTTTGCACCTTGGGTCATACCAAGCTAGCGTGGGACACGAATATATGTCAGTTGTTGTAGGGCATTGCGAAACGTTAACCAGAAGGTTCGCAGTTCAGGTGGTAGAGGCGTATTCTAATCAAGATTCGCTTGCTTTCCATAACAGCTGTATGATTATCTTGGCAGCTTCTATTACTGGAGCCAACATTCCCGATCGTATAGTCTAGGTATCACTAAGTACGAGGAGTTTAGTATAGGTGTGTTATCCGATTCATCTATCCTGATTTTGTAAAATAAATGATCGGTAATCGGGTTCTAAAGAAGACCGAGTGCTGTGGTTTCAGGATCGCTTAGTTCCTTTTATGATGCTACTGATTATCCGATAATCGCTGCGAACGTTTCCGTGTCATTTGAATTCCATTTCATGAGCAGGAATTAGCCTCGTTGTAATATGGAATCAACACCAGATGCTAGAGTTACAGCTTCGTTGGGAGAGTCGCTGCTATCAAGGAAATCATCCACGTAAAAATTACTCGAAATACTGTCACTAAATAGTGTCAGCGATTACCCTGTGATTGTCAACTGCGCATTGTCGTAATGTTCGAATTGTGTTGTATGGACCGCATGCCAGACTGTAGCTCACTGTCTTAATATTTGTTGCCATCTTCGATGCCGTAAGTGTACCTCCAATTGGCGGAACAGCAATTCGTCCTCTTCAGAAATGAAATATATTATGTTAACAAGTAAATCTTGTAACTGTGGATCAAATTGTGTCGTTCTCACTTGTCTTGGCCGAAGCGTTGAACACTGCTTGAAACTTCAACGGTGACCGCATGATGTGGAATATGATATGGTTGGGATGGATTCTCTGGAATATCTGAAACCGCTTCCATATGATTTACGATTGATGATACTGCCTTAGAGGTAGCTGAATAGAATTTCCAAGTGCCGGTGCGTCCAGACTTTAATGGCTTTTGAACATTGTAGCGACCCGTCTAATCGCAAATGAATGTGTTTTTGAAATTTTGTTCACAGAGATCTAAAGGGGAATCAAAACCGATTGTTTGGTCTTCGAGTTGTTCACCGACACGTTTGGTGTCAATATGTGCGATTCTTGACCTCCAACGACACATTTGTTTGCTGTAAATGTATGCAGTAATTGATCACCACCACAACCCAATCTAAATGAGTACGTATCACACATGATTAATTGTGTTGTCCAATAACAATTCCTTCTTGAATTATATTGCCCCAGATATCGGCACCGATAAAGACGTTTCGCTAATCCTGGATCCGCAAGTTCCTTATATGAACCAAACATCCAACATCAATCAACGTCACTGGCGTTGATGACATGATTGAACGCAGAATAGAAGCTGAAGTTAACGTCAACGTGTATAGGTATTAGTGGATGTCCCGATCCCTTCGATTGATAATCCACATCGCTTTTTTGCGTAGATTCAGATTATTGAGTACCGACTCCTTAATGAAGCTCGTCTGCGACCCGGGATCATAAAGTATTTTGCAAATATAACTAGTGGCGTGTAAGATTTGGCGCTGACTATTCACCGATCCCGATGGACTATTACACAATAGTGTATTATGTCTCTGACGACAGTAGGTGCACAGACCTGTTTGACTCTCCCGATGATTGTGACCAGAAGTTAAACAATTAAAACCCAACATGAGGTTCTTCAATACGTCCCAGCGCTGAATAATACTTAAGTTATGGAAGGTTTGCAATTTGTAGATACGATGTGGTATTTGCTACAGCTACATTCACGCGTATCGGTCGCTGGAGTGGCCATTCTTGGGCAGCTGGTATTATATCGGTTGACTTATCCAACGCCCGACTCTCGATCAAAATCAGCATTTCGTCGACCTTCCGTACCTCCTCACACAAAAGTATCATTGATTGCACATGGCCAACGGTAGTTTTCTCAAAAGGATAAAATAGATGATCGCAACGCAAATTCGTTGTTGGTTAGGTGGATGGTCGGGTAAATGCAGCAATCAATTTATGTGTTTCAACTAACCGGCGTAGATTATCATATCGTAGCTTGAGCTCTAAACTTGATCGAATATTGCCAGCGCTAGCCTAGATTGTATGTTGGTTCAAAAATTTTTCGAGTGCGAAAAGTGTCGCTTTGCCAGGACGAGGCTCTTAAATGTATTCAACCACATAACGATTGCTAAATTTTCACTCGATCGGGAACATAATGATTTTCTTTTATTGCTTCTAGCATGCCCATAATGGAGGTATGCGAAGATCTTATCAAGGGTCGTGAGTTCATTTCTAATAGGAGGCACTAAAATGTATAATATTTAACTGAGCTCTCGGAAATCTTGCGAGGTAATACAACTTTTGACTACAACTTTATTCAACAAAAATTAACAAAAACACGTGTAACCTTCCATTTTACAATGTCTTTTTCGACTCTCCTCTCGCTCAGTACATATAAAAAAAACTTAGCGTTCACCGATGCAACTAAAAATTGATTTTGTCGTGTATTACTGTTCAAACCTGACAACAGATGGCGCAGACTAAGAATTTGATTTTAAAGATATCTGTTTTTTGTGTTTTTTTTCCAGAGCGATAAGATAAATTTCTTTTGTTTCTGAACGCTCGGATGTTGCGATTTTCCTATCTGATTTTTTTCAAACTTTACAGAGCTACTTTAGACTTTCGGATAAAAGCTTATCTGATCTTTCTGCTCGCTTCAATGTATAGGGGTTTCCAATAGAAATGATATGATTTTTAAGTGACGTTTCGGCCATTTCTAATATGTCATGATCTGTCATTTTTTGTTTCGTTGTATTCAGTAATGTTTACATTTCATCATGGTGAGATATACGCAACTTGAAACAACTTGGAACAACTTGAAAACGATAACGATTTTTAAGAAAATCATCTTCTTCGATGAGGCTCACTTTCATCTGAGTGGTGCGGCAAATAAACAAAACTGTCGATTCTGGTGCGAAGAAAATCCACAAATTATTCATGAAAAACCATTACATTCACCTAAATTGACAGTGTGTGGTTTTTGGTCTGGTGGAATCATCGGTCCGTATTTTTTTTAAAATGAAGCTGGTAACACCGTTACTGTCAATGGAGATCGGTATAGATCGATGGTAACCAACTTTTTATGGCCGAAATTGGAAGACGTTGATCTTGACAACATTTGGTTCCAACAAGACGGGGCTACGTGCCACACAGCAAGTGCAACAATTGAATTATTGCGAGAAAAGTTTGGATCATATCACTCTTATTGGAAAACCCTATAGTAAAAAAGCATGGCCATAAGTGTGGTTGGAACTCAAATAAAACAATTTTGTTAAATTTTTCTTTAATTTGATTATTTTAAAAATAATTACTTAATTAATATTACAAGGTATAAAAGATGTTAAATTAATTTCATAAAGACACGTGGAAAACAATACCACAAGAAAATTTAAATACACACACGCACACAAATAGATACACAAAAAAGTATAAAATGAAGAATTTTACTTTCCCGACCACGCCTTCGTTGCCCGACTATCATGCACCTGAAGCACCTTTTTCGAATTCTGAACATATTCCATCAAACCACGCGACATATAGTACGGCCTTGAAATGCCATCGTTTAATTCACAATCCTCACAAAAACAAATGAATATCGAATCGATCACCATTTCATAAACGCACATAAAACAATTTGCGATCATATACGAAACGATCCCGATTATTATTAGCGGTATATACGGATGTGACAGGCCCTCCTTCTGCTCCAACACCTCATTACTAATCAGCAGCGTTACGATCACGATTAGTATTTTTGCAAGTATCAGTACAAAGTCCCCTACTGAATTTATCGTGATCACGCGCAGTGCATTATTCGTTAGGATCGAGTGCGCACGTTTCCCAGCCTTGCAAAATGAATATCCGTACAGTGCTGTTATAATATAGGCATTGTGTGTGATCGTCTGAATGATTTGTCCGATAATCCCTAAACAGCAATTTACGCAGCAGTAGCAGCATTGAAGTGCCTGATTCCCAGGTGACATTTGATCGGTTAGTTTTTGCATCGATTTTAGTATAAGTCGTATAAATTTTATGATCGCTATGATTAACGAACCAAATATCACTGTGCCTAAATGGTAACGCACTAAATTCGAGTAACTTGTAAAAATCGGCGACTTAAGGCGCGATTTGTTTCGTGTAAAAAACCATTGGCACACCGCTCCAGCGATAATCATATCCTGGCAATCCAAAAACAGTAGCGACATCCAGATGATAAAGAAAAAATTGTAGATACGTGTGAATTTAATTTCGGTCGTCTTCACATATTTTGCACTCTTGTTTTCTTCGATCGTCATGTTGCCAGAGCTTTCGATCATCACAACGATGTATAGCCAGGCGCAGAAAACTCCACCGAACGCAAAAAATGTTATAAACGGTTGGCATAATAGTAACGGCATTGCTGCTATAGCTTTTCCTGCTTCCGCAAATAGTTGTCCCACCAGTTTGATCCGTTTGCGAAGTACAAGTATTATCAAGCATACCACGACCGTAAATACGGTGATGATTATGGCATAGACGAGTGATTCGGTTCGCCGATCATTGTTATATCGTATCCATAGATAAATTGTGCCTACGATGCAGGTGATCACAATCCCTATTAGGACGATCCAAATTATAATGCCGGCGAGGAATCGCAGCAAAAATATCATGACAAACGAGAAAATAAACGGGAGCAACAATAGTAAAAGAATTTCACGCCATGCAAGTTCTAAATCTTCGGCAAGTTCTTGGAACGCGTTCACAAATCCGGTTCGTGAAAAAAATGAGTTTGTATACTGCTGCGATTTCTTATCTATGCACCGATTTAGTATCGCTGAACTGCAATTAAATTAATCGATTAGTCAAATATAATTTTCTAATACAGGCTAAATTTTTTTTTACTAAGGTTCAGCACAATTGGTGACGCATGATCTATGCACACCGTGGTTACCGTTTTCATAGTTCCCTGTAATTTCGATCAGCAAGTATTTTTTATCTATAAAATTTGACCCCTATGGAATACAAAAAATTTGTAAAATTATTTTCGATGAGGCCATCGAGGTTTTTGCGCTTGGCGGAGAAACTTCAAGCAATTTATTTAGCGAAATACAAAGACAAAAGCATAAACGTTTAGTTTTACATTAGTTCCGATTACTTTGCATGCGTGATCTGGATCAGGCTCATTGTTTACACCACATAGATTTGCGCAATCGTCGTATCCGTGCGTGATGCGCCTTAGGTCCGCGTACTTCGAACAGTAGATGGTTAGAATTAGCTGAAACGTATTTAAACAGATTAGTGGTTGGTGCAATGTAGGAGTTTAGTATTTATCATACTTACCAATGATATTAAATAAAATGATAACACTATGATGCATATGGAATTGGTGCAACCTCGATTTTTCTCTATACCATTCGTTGTCTCTTCTGAAATGCGGGCAGGAGATCCAGAAACTGGCTGAAATTTTGACAACAAAACAAGATTTTTCTTAAAAACTTGGAAATATTTTAAAACTTTTAAATTCACATTAAAACGTTATAGATCTACTCTTGTGAATTTCATCCCAGAAAATAAAAATATATCATCGGGTAACACTAAAGCTGCAATCTCGAAATTTTATTCTAGCCCAAACATGGAATTCAAATTTTAAATGTTAAAATATTAAAATCAAAATTAAAAATTATGTAAAACCAATAAAAGTTTAAATTATAAGAACTGAATTGATTTAGCCCTGGGTAGCAAAGTAGGTCAGCTCCTTGATTCTCGTTAATAACTAAAAATTTTCTGCTTAACATAACATCGACTGGATGTGTTACAAATGTCAAAACAATTTCCGTGTTAGAACGGTTAGGCCAGTAACGGAATTTATCCATCAAAGCAAGGTTGCACTAACGAGCTCTAGTTTTTATTTCAAACCGGTTGGCATGTTGTGGACAGAGCTATGATGGTCTGGGTCAGCGTGGTATTGTGTTTCTATAATATCCAAAGGGATTCGGCCTGGTATGTCTTGGTATATCAGAGGCCAGTAACGGAGTGTATTCTATACGATACGTGCAAGCTCACAAAAACTTGAAATCCATTCTTCAGTGTGTCATTTTTAAGTGGACTTATGTTAACCCGCGATAAAATTTTCCGGCTAAATTTGGCTGATAGTTTTGAAAGAAAGCAAAACTATCCAACAGAAACATTTTATTTGGTAAACAAACCTCCCCTTTATATTTGTTTTGTGAGGTGAGTAAGGCAGACCTCAATGATTAGTATTGTACAAATAAGCCTGCATCACACGAAAGCTACCTCGGCAGCTCTCGTTCTCAGACTGACTAAGTCAGATGATGACTTGGTGTTAATTCAAGAACCTTGGATTAACAATAACAGGATCTGGGGCCTCAGAACGAAGGGGTATAGATTATTCTACTCTGTGAAGATCAGCTCGCGTATTTTAGTGAAGAGTAATTTGAATATTTTAAGGAGGTTTCGCCGGATAACCTGGAGAAACTGATCCGGGAAGCAGGTCAAAGAAGGGTAGATTTTATACTTGGGTATGATGCAAACGCGCATCACACAATCTGGGAAAGCACAGACATTAACGAGAGGGGGGAGTTATTTTTTGATTACTCATTAAATACTAAAAGGTCAGAGTACTTTGCGTCAGAAACAAAACCTGTTATTCCGAAAGCCTTCACGAATCCCAGAAGGACAAACTGGAAGAAATATGGTGAGGTGTTGGAGGAATTATAAAAGAATAATAACTAATAAGAATAATTCGATTGCATGGTTGATATTGTCACAAAGACATGCAATCTGTTATTTAATGCTGCGTGCCTCCTGATAAAGCCTAAGGGCAGGCAGAAACCGACATGGTGGACCACGGAGTCGGGAACCTATCAGAGTGCGTGTAGGACAGCCTTTAATAAAGCTAAGAACACATGGAAGGTTCGAGATTGAGACTCCTATAAGGAGTACCGAAGAAAGTACAAAAAAGAGTGAGGCACAGGGGCACAAAGGGGGTATTGGAGACTCTTCTGTTGTAGAGTGGAGGAGGTCTCTGGGACTTCTCGCCTTCGGACAATTCTATTTACTAACCCAGCCAGTCCTAGTTATTTAATTAGACCGGACGGGTCATGGACAGCTTCAAGTGCAGAATCATTGGAGCTTCTCTTGGAGACCCATTTTCTGGGAAGCTTTGATGACACGATGGAGCCTGGAGCTCATCGAGGAACACCTTCAATATATATGGAGGGCATCGTGGACAGGAAACGAAGCATGTGGGCGCTGAATGGTTTTAAGCCTTATAAATCGGCGGGCCCGGATCGGATTCAACCAGCTGAGATCCAAAGGAACTCGGCAGTCAACCTCCCCTGGCTGGAGGTTATATTCGGGGATGTCTGAAACTGGACTATATTCCTAAGAAATGGAAGGAGGTCAGAGTAGTCTTTATCCCGAAATAGGGAAAGAGCTCACATGCTTGTCCAAAAGACCTGAGGCCTTTAACTCTATCATGCTTTCTGTTGAAAACCTTGGAAAGGCTGGTAAATGTAGTTATTCGAACAAAAATTGAGCCAAGAAATTGAGCAATGTCACAGCATGCGTACTGTAAGGGAAAATCGGTAGACATAGCTTTGCACGATCTAGTACGCACGATTCAGAAGTCAATTTACTCACAAGAGTTTTGTACGGTAGCATTTTTGGTCATTTTTGAAGATGGACTACCCTATAAGTAGGTTAATACGGGTGGTTAGAGGAACCCAGCAGAGAGGTGTAATGTCCCCCTTTCTTTGGAGTGTAGTGATGAACGGATTGCTGTTGGAACTGGGGAGATAGGGGCAGGGGTGGTAGCGTATGCAGATGATGTAGCGATAGCTGTCTCAGGCAAATATCTGGATACGATTAGGGATGTTATGCAGAATGCACCCTTGATCGTTACGAAATGGGCCAGCAAATGTGGATTAGGGGCCAACCCTTCCAGAACGGAGCTGGTACTATTTACTAAGAAATACAAAATTCCTGTAGTTAACCCTCCTACCATGAGCGGCATTAGACTGGCTTTTGCTGACAGAGCGAGATTTTTGGGTATAATCTTGGACAGTATGCTCAGCTGGAAGCCTAACATTATGGAAACGGTGAATAAGGCTAATCTGGCCATTTACTCGTGTAGGAACGCCATAGGTAAGAGATGGGGTTTGAATGCCTCTATACCGCAGTGGTAAGACCTGTGCTGATGTACGGGACGGGCGTGTGGTGGCCACATATATAGTGATGATGGGGAAGGTGCAATGAACGGCTGCATGCTTATAAGCGGGGCGCTTAGGACAACAAATACACGCGCTTTAGAGGTTATGCTCCACCTTATTCCAATCAAATTTTTTGGTAGGCAGATGGCAGTCAATGTGGCTACGAGACTCTCGGCTGCCTTTCAGTGAAAGTGTCTTCAGGCGGAGCACTCGACGATATTTAGATCGCTAAGGGAAGAACTGGCAAATCTAGATTATATTAAACCAACGTTGTGCTTTGATAAACGTTTCCGTACCATCTATCCTTCGAGGGAATCCTAGAGGAACAGACCAATACTGGAAAACTAGGCAGTGCAATTTTTCATGGAGGAACTAAGCTAGATGGCAGTGTAGGAGCCGGAGTTTTCTGTGAGAAGGTTATTGTTAATATATCTGTTCGTCTCCCTGACTACTACAGCGTGTACCAAGCTGAAGTGGTGGCGATCGAGGAACTCATAACATGGTTGAAGCATAACGTAGTATCCGTGAGGAATATCGCAATTTATGTGGACAGTCAGGCGGCGGTCAGGTCACTAGAGGCGATTTGTCTGAAGTCACGGATGGCGCTGGATTGCCGATTATTTCTTAATGAGATGAGCGAGTATTTCAGAATCCAGATATGCTGGGTCCCTGGTCACTCGGACATCACGGGAAACTGCAGGGAAACTAGCTAGGTACGGTACGACTCTCTAGATGTTGCCGGAAAGGGCGGTCTGGAGAGACCTATAGCTGCGCTCAAATTGGCGCTCAGTAAAAAGGCAATTGCCTCGACAAATGAGAGGTGGATCAACACTCTCTCGTGCAAAGTAACAAAACAGGTTTGGCTAAAACTGGACTTGCGGCGCTCCAAGGTACTAGTATCCTTGGGAAAACTAGAGATACTGACAGGACACTACCTTTTTGGGGAACATGCGGAAGGCTGGGTCTACAGACGAATGACTTTTGTAGAAGTATGGACGAAGAGAAAGAAGATACTTTAGATCACTTCCTATGCTCGTGTCCGGCACTATCAGACAGAAGGCATAAATACTAAGGTGTGTACGGTATGGACAGCCTTTTAGAACTCGCGGACGGTGGAGTGCGAGATATTTTACGCTACATAAGTAGCTCTGGCTGGTGTAAACGGGAGTAAAGGGGAGATAGAATCCTGTGATACAACAATGGGCCACTATTGGCCTAAGTGTGCTATAGCAGCCACTCTAACTTAACCTAACCTAACCTACGTAATCTTGTTTGTGCTTTTCAATTTCTTTAACAGAATAGCAGAGAAGAGAATTTGTGAGATTTGTCGATACTTATCTTTTTGACATAAAACCGTAAGTTGGCTGGAAATGGAATTTTAAAATGATTTTTGGTAGAAGTTTCGGAAAATTAAAACCTGGAACGGAACTCGACCATTTCTTAAACGCATGTTGATTAGACGGAAGTGGATGATGAAATTGCTGTACTTTCCAGTGGATGAGAAAGCCGAATTCAAATTCACCTCTTTTCTGGTGACCGCTTTAGTGGAGAGACCATCTAAGCATTTGTATGCTAGTATGCTCAAAGTATAAATTTCCGCTTGGTTCGAAATATTCTCGAGATCTCCAGGTCTTAGAAGGCTTGGTACGTTCAATGTTCTCGTGTACATTTTCCGACTATCAATATGATAAATTTATCCTTTGAGTAGGGTTCATAACCTGATTTTGGTAAGAGTGGGTACATTTATTACGTGTGTAGGTCAGTACTGATGATGGATCTTAAGACATCAAATCTTATCTGAAACATGAATATATTGCGAACCGCTTACTACAAGACCGAATCTGAGCCGCCCCTACCCTTGAGGACAGACGCTGATGTGGCATTGGTTTTGTAGCACCAATATCTCGCAGCGACATGTAGTGTCAACGCCTATACGCAAAAATTCTCCTCCATCGCCTTCGCTGCACCGCCTGGTTCATTTAGAGTTACCCAGCGTATACCGCGAGGAGGTATAAATTTAGAATTTTTTATCCCCTCATGTTATCGTGAAATACAATTTAAAAATGTACAATATATTGACGATGTAGGACTGAAAAACTTAGATTTTTTACAAAATGCAATGCGATTGCTAACAAATATTGTACTTTTGACTAAAGTACGAAAACTTAGTAACGAACAAAAAGTTTCGTTGTTTTGTGAACTATACTGAAAAGGTAAGTGAACATTGAATTAAAGATGATTATTTTAAAATGGAAAAATCGAACCGGAAATCTACAATCTACTATCTCTAGCATTGCAATATAAACTTGACATTTTAGCTGGAAGAAACAAGGTTAAGTGATCGACTAATCGATATCGTCAATTCGTGATTAACTGCATACCTATTGGCTATCGTATTTGCGTACTCAGGTTCATGATCGTCACTTTGACATTTCGTTTGTCAATATCCAAGCCCCAAGTGAAGATGAACTCGATCAAACGGAGCATGCTTTCTACAAAAAACATCATGGAATCGTCTTGAGAAAATACTAAAATTCTACGTAAAAATAATATTCGGTGATTTCAATGTTCAATACAGGGATGTCCTGCTTACGCTGTGTTTTTAAACGGTAATGGGGACTGGTTAAACTGGAGTTAGTCATGTTCTAAAATTCAGAGGTTGCAGGCATATATTCCCCTTATAAATGCATCCATAAAAGCTTACCATTTCACTAGAAATAAAGATATTGGTTCAAAACATGAAGCGAAGCAGTTGCCAAATATTCCGTCCATCTATCTACAACGTACAATGAACGGCGTAACATCATGTGGCTTTCCAACAGTTCGTCGAGGATCATTGAAATATTATTAAAACAGAAGTAACAGAAGCTTCGTTGTCTATTTTAGAACGAAATCCACGACAAGCACAAAATAACTAATTGGGTGAAAAATCTATTGAAGCGTTATGGTATAAAAATCATGCGCGTCAGCGAAATCTATCTCAAAATACAAAATAATTTCACCAAGACTGCATGACCGTGAGGTAATTTTCCAACCGATTGTGCAGGCGGGAACAACAAGCGCTTTACATCGAAAATGTGAACATTAGAGCTCGCTCGATATCGCTTCGACTACCACCCACGTAGCAGCGAAATTCGTAACGACTCTGGATAATTACAGATGGATAATAAAACCTTCCTTAAAATATGGTGAAATTATTTTTCAACACCTGCTCCATCATTATGGCGGAGTGTGTAACGTGACATCGAAAATAAAGATCAACAAAGCACCCGATGTATATGGGATTTGTTGCAAAATATTGAAACACTATCTATCTACTTTCCTCATGTTCAAACTTATGTCGACAATTTGGTCTACTGAAAACATCCAAAAATAGTGAAAGACAGCTTTAATCTGTCCACTACGTAAGCAAGTAGATCGGTTAATGTAGTTTTTATTCAGATACTACATCTACTATCGATGAATCATTTACTCTGAGAATGCTGTTAGAGAAATGTTACGAGAAGGATATCCCTGTTTATTGTCTATTTGTAGACTTCTAACAGGCATACGACAAAATCCTCAGAAGCGCCAAAAATTGATTTCTATGTGCCGGGTTTTTATTTGTTGAATGAATCAAAATGCCGGATGATAGTCGATAACCTCAATAATGAGGAGGGCAACCTAATTACTCAAACTTTATCTAACCTGCCTTTGGAAAATGTTATTCGTAGGCTAACCATTTCCAGCACGCAGTTGGTTATATTATAAATAGATTAAGCTAGTAGCTTACACTGAGGCTGTTTGCCAAACTTAAGGCAAAAGTCAATTTTAGGTAAATGTAATAATTTCTCAAAAACTATTTTACTGTAGTAAACGATTTACCTTAAGTTTGGCACACAGCTTGAGAATATATGTATAATTGGTTGCAATATCACTTTCCTTAAAATAGTTCTCCTTCTATTAGATTTATCAGCTCAACATATGTGAGCTTTAAATTACACTGGACGGACAATTACACTTTGGACGTACTTGCACAACAAGAGCTTTGATGGTCTGAGAGTTGGATCCATAATACCAGGAATTGTTACACTCTCCACTGCAGTGATCATTAGAAAAGAGGGGAATCTGGATTTGGTTTTCTCATCCACCGGCGAATACTGCAATTTATCATCAACTTCCGTTCAATCAACATGCGGTTAAGAAATAGCCGCCCTTCTGTTTCAGATGAATCCAAAAATAATTTTAGAATCCCACTTTCATCCAACATACCCAATCCCATCGTAATCGGTTAAAAAATGGGCGGGTGGTGTCCCAATTTCCATATTCCAGAATTTCTTCCAAAAATCATATTATGATCCCATTCCCATCCAACATATCTAATTCCAACATAATCGGTCAAAAATGGCGGAGTCAGTCCGTCCCAGGTGACCATATTCCAAAACTTCTCCCAAAAATCATTTCAGAATCATACTTCCATCCAAGATACCCAGGTGGCCGTATTCCAGAACTTTTCACAAAAATCATTTTAGAATCCCATTTCCATCCAACGTGCATAATTCCATCATAATCGCTTAAGGGATGGCCGAGTTCCGTCCCATGTGGCCTTATTCCAGAACTTCTTCCGCAAATAATTTTAGAATCCCATTTCCCAGTTAAAAAATGGACGAGTGCAATAAAATTTTATAAACTCAGGACACAAATTTTTAGAAGATTATACGGTCAATTTTATAACTACGACATAATTGCATACGATAAATTGTCCATACTGTTACTAATTTGACCTGTCAAATCCGGACCGTATCACTGGATTGTGAATATTGTTATAGAACTTGACGGTTGCAACAACAATTGGCGTATTTACCCACTTCTAAAATATCAAAAAAAAATACTGGAAAAATACTGGAAATAATCTCTGTATAATTTCCAAATATTTACGCCACTATTGGAATATTCCCGAAATATCCCGACAATGATTTGTCCCACTCTTCTTTTTTACCAAAACTAAAACACAACAACAAATAATTTCCACAATTACTAATTTCCACAATTATATACGATTTTTAATTACACCTCTATTTTCACTTAAAAATACTTTTTATTTTCCCGTAATCCACTTTCGCTTTTAATCTTTCGCGAAACGAATCTCCCAAATGTTACGCCAAGACTCCCCGATTGGACTGGTTGCACTCTTATTTATACATCGATCTAATATTCTAGATTCGCCTAGATGTTCTGTTCCATACTCTATAATCTGCTACAAAATAAACTGATATAAAATTCATTAGTACTACTACTAAACCTCAGATGCCACCAATCTCGCATAAAAGATAATTATCAAGTTCTAAACCTTAATTCAGTAATTTTTTGTAGAATATATGAAATTATGGTACTCAAACTTATAAAGAAACAAACCACAACTATAACAGAAATTGGTGCACATTACCAGGCTGCATGCCTTATGGCGAGAGAGACTGAGAAAATCAAATTCTTTTTTAGTATTTATACAGGGTGTCCGCCGGGAAGGTATACTACTTTGTTTGTTTATGATTTTTGATTAAATGAAAGAGAATGGATCTTATATTGATAAATGTTTTATTTAATGTCGGCAATTATGTATGGAATACAATATCAGATAAATGTCCGCCTCTGTTAGCCTCACAAATGCGAGCCCTTTTGAACACATTTTTCATTACATTCTCACACATTTCACGCGGTATTTCATTAATTTCATCACGAATATTTTGTTTGAGTTGCTCAAGCGTTTCTGGTTTGTTCGCATAAGCCTTGCTTTTTAGATATCACCACAAAAAGAAGTCCGGAGCAGTCAAATCAGGCGACCGTGGAGGCCAATCAACATCACCATTTTTTGAAATAACTTGTTGTGGAAAGAGTTCTCGCAGTAATTCCATTGTAATCCTGGCTGTATGCGATGTGGCACCGTCTTGTTGATACCACATGTTAATCAAACCCAAAGTATGCAGTTGTGGCGTTAAAAAGTTTTCAATCATATCACGATATCGCTCCCCATTCACAGTTACCGTTACGCCGTTTTCATTTTCAAAGAAGTAAGGTCCAATGATTCCTCCTGACCAAATTGCACACCAGACTGTCACTTTTAATGAATGTAAAGGTGACTGATGAATAATGTGAGGGTTTTCCATTCCCCAGAACCGACTATTCTAGTGCGTTTTGTTGGCACGCTGTTTCTCCCAAAAATTTCACGTAACTTTCTCATCGCCACAGTAATCGATGATTGATTTTGATAAAATGTTTTAACGATTAAAACACGATGGTTTATCGAATATTTTTCCATAATAAATTTGCCTCGTGTCTACTTCACGACTGTCAAGTATGATGGACTGTCAATAATATTCACCATTCACCACATTCAGTTCAGCTAAAATTCGCCTAAATGGCGGCTAACAAAGTTGTATACCTTCCCGGCGGACACCCTCTATTTGAATACCCCTAAATGATGTACTGGTTTGTTTCTTTAATAAGATGAGTACCATAATTTGCTTACTAAACTTTATTTATATTGTTTATACATATGTGTAAAATTGATTAATAAATAAATTTATCATTTTTCATTATTGCTGATCTAAACCTTGCATATTATAATAAATTAATAACCACTTATCTTAGACACAATTTTTATTTCGTAATTTCACCATCTAGTGACAGTAAATTTTCAAAAAATTATCCACATTACGGCGTAAAAAGAAATAAACTTATCGTTTAACGTAATTTTTCAATCGATAAAAATCGAAATTTTTATATTTTTAAACTGAATTTTACATTTTTTACGTCATTTCAAGATTAATCTTGATAATCATGTATTAATCTCTCGATTATATGTTTCCTAACACCTTGCTGTAAAAATGTTTCGCTGTTCAGAGGAAAACATTGATTTGTGCGTTTCAAAAAAACGATAAACTTTGAAACCTAACCATAGGCAAACTAAACATTTTATTTGGGTAATCAGGTATTAATTCCCCAATTATACATCTAAGTTCATGCTAAACAAAGAATTAGGTCAATTGGTAATATTTTATGACTAAAAACTGATTTTTACTAAACATCGATTTTGACAATTTGAGTACCATACAGCCTTAAATATTCACGTTAAATTGAAATACTATAAATTGTTTACCGTAATGTTTACCGTATTCAAACAAAAAAAAATAAAATCCTAACGATTTCGGTTGACATTTTGTTTTAACACTGCATGGTCCTTAAATAATTTCTTATTCAGTTTTTAAATGGCCACCAGGTATGACAAAAGTGATTAATTTTACTGATAATGAGGAGTCAGAAAACGATGATTATAGTGATGATGGCATAAAAAAACGAGCAGACAATAATCCCTATGATAAGGAAAATCAAACTCTTTGTAATGCCTGAAACTGAAAATGGCGAAA
The DNA here is from genome assembly GCA_963691935.1 of Nephrotoma guestfalica. Taxonomy (NCBI): domain Eukaryota; kingdom Metazoa; phylum Arthropoda; class Insecta; order Diptera; family Tipulidae; genus Nephrotoma; species Nephrotoma guestfalica. The sequence continues at coordinate 260,753,858 of OY829914.1, forward strand.
TCATTAAAAATGTCCACCAATACTCAACTTGGGTACCAACAATTTTTAACATATTGCCAACTTTTTCATTTTCCATATTTCAGCTCGCCTCTTGATACCAAACCATTGGTTAAGATCGGTGCTTATCTTTATCAAATGACCAGCATTCTTTATTCATGAGAATTATTTTATTATAAACTTAATGGATGTGTGATCAAACAGCTGGTAGTTAGATAGTTCTATTAAGTTTGATATAAATAAACAAAACTATTTTTCATCAAAATCGTTTAATTCTCAGGCGCAGTTGAATAAATATGGATTTGGAAGAGTTAAACTTTTAAAAATTGATTAAACCAAAATATTTAATTTAAGCGTGTTCTAATAATAGTCCATTTCATATAACGTCTCGAATATTTCAATGTCATTAAAATTCGAAATACAAATAATTGTAATTTCCACCCCCTTAATCACGGTGTATATTGGGGTGAAAAAAATTTTCCGTTAAAATCTAAACCAATCTAATATTACGTAATTATATTTTTGTGGGCCATATTTGTACAAAAATATTTACATTCATAAATCGTTAAATGAATAGGCAATGATTACAGCATTACAGTATGTGGACTTGAAATGGTGTCATATTGATATATGTACAAAATATCCACCCTTGACACAATAAATACGGATTAATTCGAAAATTTAATTAAGCGCACACAAAACACTGTACACGGAATAAGTATACTATGGACAATTAAAAATCGATAAACTTTTGTTGTCAGCTTACGGCACTGCATTGGCTAACCAGCGATCTAATCTATGTACATATTCGTGAGTAATATTCGAACACAATAATAACGTCATTTATTGACATGACATGAGATATTGCCATTGTCATTTTAAATATATTATTTAAAAGTTCACCCCCGTCGTACCCGATAATACCTTTGACATTCAATATAAACCGTAAATTATAATAAGTTCCTGGAATTAGCATGCACATTTACACGAATTCACCGATTTTACCGCGCAATTGTGTTATCTGCTTCGAAGCGCAATCATAACCATACTACACACGCACTATATGGATTCTTTTACACACATTCATCTATCTTATCATCTGGTGAGTTTCAAGTATATTCTAACACTTGCCCCCTATCACGGCCACTTGAACTTTGGAGTGTATATTGGTTGCCGTTTTGAAATTAATTATTTAATTTCAATTAAATTGGTATAGTGATAACGATATCTCCCGCACGGATTTACGTACTTGTGGTAGGTATCAGTCAGGCTCACATAATTAATTAACCGTGTGCTGTAAGATAAATTGTCGAGAGTTTAAATCAATTCAGCGACGTCAATTTAAGAGGTTTATAATACATATAAGTGGCACGTGGCGGTGCAACTGATAGGATTATTACAGTAAGCTTTTGATTAGCACGTAGACGGTGTAACCAGCGTAAATATGTTTGTCATATCGAGATAGAATTATTTGCATATCACGATGACGGCAAATACTGAGGATGTTCTATATATTTGATGGAAAACTAAATTATCTGGCGATTAATTTGAAGTGTAGGGATATATCCACAAGAAATGGTTTTAATACTTATAGTCGAATCTAGTCGACCCTCAACGATCGGTTACTGTGATGCTAATACACTTGGGTGCAAAAAGTTCGCACATTGATCAATTTTCAACAAAATTTCAAAAATATCAAGAAATCCAATGTTTGTTTAATTTTATTGAATGCAGATTCAAAGTCTATTTCAACACCTATTCAGTGATACCTGTTTTGTATTTATATGGCACAGTATGACGGCAAATATCGAATTAAAACATGGAAATCAGCAGAAAACATTGTTGTTAATAAGAAGTATTCCCTCCCCTAGCCCGAATGACAGCTTCCATTCGATGTTTCATTGACTTCACCAAAGTTTCTACCGAATGTTGAGGTATGAAAGGCAAAAGGTATGACGTAGTCCTCGAGCACTTCCTCAATGAACGGAGAAGTCAATCCTCTTCAGCGACGGCTAGTATTCGGTTTGGAGATGAACACAAGATCTGCCTTCATCTCCTGTGACAAGCCTCCCAAGAACATGCCTGATCCACCGCCATATGAGAAACGTTCTTCAATACAATATTAAACAAATTGCTCTCCTGATCTTCTGTACACTCTTCCTCGTCCATCGTTATCATGTAAACAAACTCTGCACTCGTCCGAGAAAAGGACTGTTCTCCATTGTTTCTCGTCGATGAGTCAGATCCCCTTCTCGAAGTCGCCTTCTAACTGTCCATCGACTGACTTCGACTGCACGAACTTCTTGGACCCGCCGTCCCAGTTGAACCGAATTCAAACGACGATTTCGCAATGAAGTCGTCACAACAAAGCGGTCATCATGCTGTGTTGTAACACGAGGTCGGCCAGATCCTTGTCACCGTCTGTAGCCGCAAGTTTCATGATATTCCTGCTACATTCAACGAACGGAGAATCGGCTCAAATTTCGTTGTCGAGCCACTTCACTTTGGTTCTGCCTCGCATCAGTTAGTGCAACCACTTGAGCGGCTACCTCTGGTGTTGATAGCGTTGATATGCGAATGATGACAATTCCCCTAAAAGGTACCCTTTTAGACCTGCCAAAAGTTCCTGGAACGAGCATTCCCGGATTGTTGTGTTCTATTGTTGTTATTATCTTGGTTTTGACCAGACAATACACACACATGGTGTTATTGGATAGGTGGTGAAATGATCTTTAACTTGACATACTTTGATTCAAAAATCATTTCGATTCGCGAGAAAATTTAAAAAAAAGAAAAAAATGCAACTATGTGACTTTTTTGCACCCAAGTGTACAATGCACATTAATTATTCAGAAGGAACATTTGGATGAAGAAAGTGGAAAGTTAGGAATAAATGGTGGCACACGCGATACTCCATGATTACATAGAAAGTGTAAATTCCAGTTGAATTGGGTACAGAAGATTGATTGAATGATTAACTGGACTGTAGGATAAGTACTGGGCAAGATGTGCAGGATAAAGCCCAGAAACGTTGGCTCGTTTTGACGTGAATACGTCTTTAAATTTGCTTTCATATATAGGGACGCAATTAAAAAAACTGATGATAACAAAATAGATAGCTAAAGAATCAAAGAATCCGTTACGTTGAGAGGGGACTGTGACGCATCGCTTGCGGTGAAGAGGGAAGCACCGTCATTTTAATTTTCGCCGTTTGTATTGAACTCTGAATTTTCTTAACCAACTATGATGGGATTGAATATGTTGGTGGAAATGAGATTCTTAAATTATTTTTGGCAGAAGTTCTGGAATATGGCCACCTGGGACTGAACTCGGCCATTTCCTAACCGAATATGATGGGGTTGGATACGTTGGATGGAAATGGGATTCTTGAATGATTTTTGGAAGAAGTTCTGGAATATGGTCACCAGGGGCGGAACTATAAAATTATATATGTGTTAAATTGTACGTGGTAACATCATATTTCCGTACACGTGGTACAGACACCCACTTTTTGTTTGTTTTTTTTTGGGACGGAACGACGCGGTTGATACCTAGCGATCGTACGGCACAATACAACATAATTTTAATCTACTAGAAGAAAGGATATATTGGTTTAAAGGGTTTAATCGTTAACGATGGTATATGGGCCTTCAACAATTGCTTTATTAAATCTTCACCTAAGAAAAAAATATTTTTATTTCACATGCATGTAAAACACTCCCCTGATGGTCCTTCGTGTATCAAAAGCTTCACTTGTATTCACAATGACACTTTTTTCCTAATGATTTTCAGTTTATTTGTGAGACTTCTAAATGTTTGACATCACATGCATGACATCGATGTGGTAGGATATTTATTGAGCAACATATTTTCTTAAACTATAAAACCATATTAAGTGAATTGCAAATAAACAAATTTGACCGCCTAACTGGAAATTAAAAATTTTTTTATAAAAATTTTATCATCAGCTTTTTGATGAGAAGCACATTTATTGAAACATGATGCGTTTTTAATTTAACTTCTAATTTGGTTTTGTTTCATTTTAGGTACTTCATCTTCCAACATAACGCCAGCCTTGAACCGTCAGGTTTAACAAGAAGGATGCAAATTGTTGGCAATCGGTCGCTTTGATATCCTAGATTTTATTGACCAGTTATTTATCATGTGTTGTAATTTAACTGAAGATCAGGAACGTTTGCTTCCAGAATTTTGGAATTCGAATGTCTAATTAAAAAATGCAAAGACATCAAAACACTCGTTTCAACACGATGATAAATGATCGATTTGTAAGTCTTGATGATTTGTACGCCTTTTGCTCTGGACCGTTAGTGAGATGTATTGAAATTGGCCTCGTTAAGTCTACTCCAACTTTGAGAAACAGTCTGATCAGAACTGTTCTTTCTGCTGGTATATTGGGCATAAGCTGCATCTTTGTTGTTGCCTTTACTTTAGTCTATATAACGCACTTCTGGATGATTTTGAGTAGTCGTTTAGCTTGAACTAATAATAATTTTGCCTCAAAGTGACAAACTCCGGCGTGTTTATATTCCATATGTGTCTGACTATTCTGGTTGAGGTTAAAAAGGCCACCATTAAAATATTATCCTTGAATTGCTTTTATTACATAATGTTTCGCCTCGAATAGTTCTTTGCGAAGAGTACTTTGGTGGTTTGTTGAATCTGATGCAAACTTACGATCGATTAACTTACGATTTGTCTATATAGTTCTTCTAATGTTGTTTTGGTTCACATATTTGTTAATGGTCATATACCACATCCTTGTATCAACCAATGCGGTCCTTTCCACAAAAAATCGATCTACTATAAAATCTATAGACTTAAACCTAATGAAGCGCCACACAATTCTAGTCTTTGGATGAATAAATGCTTGATTGACGTTACTTTGGTGTTGCTCGTAATCAGATTTGCATAAACTTGAACATTATTTGATGTTATACGGAAATATATAAAAGCTACATAAGCGCGTTCTCTAGTATCGCAGAATCAATGTAGTTCGATATTAGTAATGTTAGTACTGCCGATAAACCGTTGCATTGTCTCCTTATAATTTATTTTCAAATGGTTTATCCAATTCTAAATTCGATGCCCAAAGATACTGAATAAATAATTTTAAATGAATAACAATAGGTGGCAACAAGCCTAAAGGTTCAAACAGTTTGCTGACATTCGATAATACCTTTCATTTGCTCACTAGCTTATTTATCTTCCTTTGTAGTCCAATACAGTTAGAACACCTTAATGACATCGCTTTTAACGGTTATTGGGATCAAATCATCCATCAATTTTCCATTCAAATCCTTTGAGTTTGATATCCATTTTCTCAAATGAAAACCTTTCGTTAATAGCAAACCATCAATTTCATTTTTAGCAAGAGTGCTTCTTCGACAGAGTTCGCTCCAGAGAGTAAATCGTGAACATAAAAATTCTCAACTATTTCCTTGGAAACCTTTGAATTGGTAGCAACGCTCTGTAGACCAATATATTTTAGTGCTCGTGTAGCAGTTTGCAATCTATAATGTCGGATTCGGATGCTTTCTCCACACGATGTACATTTTCTCTGCATCAGCCACTCGAAAAAAACTAAATTAATTTTTTAAGAATTAGGACCCACCGCAATCGATTCCTGGCATTAGATACCTCTTCCTGAAACTAGCACCAATCAAAATCGATTCCGGGCATTTTAAATCTCTCGTTCACCAATTTCTATCAAAATCGTGCGAGCCAAAAAAGTTTAAATCGCAATCGGTTTCTGGTATTCGGAAACACCCCGATCAGACAATTTTCATTAAAATCACGTTGCGAGCCGAAAAAATATTAAATAAAAGGCCCATCAGACAACATCAAAATCGTTTGAAGCGGAATAAAATGTAAGAAAAGAGACCGAGGCTTAAACATTAATTAGATAGCGAATGCTTCAAATCCATATTGCTACTCAAAACAACCAACAATTTTAAAACGAAGGGATTACTGCAACCATACAATGTCACAGTAATTCATCAAACACAGCTTGGTGCAACATTTTGCAATATGATGGAACATAACACCAGAACGCGACGCAACATAACATAAAATTAGTACATAATCGCGTAACAAAGTGCATCATGGTCACATGACGCTTCATGGTACAACATTTAGCAACATCCCACAACATGATGCAACATTTCCGGTCGAATTGGGCACAGGACAGTGAAAAAATACCAAGAATTAGTTACTGAGCTCACCCGGGGAATTGACTAAAGAAATAAATCTAGCAAATGCGTCAGTTTTGACGCATGATGTGAAATTCGCGGATATGATTATGATACCCAAACCAAGAGAACTTTCCAAAGAAATAAAAATTCGTAGGCTAATCCTACCTTTTATATACAAATTATTTGAAAGATGACGAATAAATTCACTAATTGAAGGTAAAGAACTATAATCCTTTTAAATTATACCAATTTGAATTTTGAAATAGACACTCTAGAAACTTTCGTCTCGAATAGAAACAGGCAGACTGAATCGATTAATAGGTTCTGAATGTCGAGATCCCCCGGATGATGCAACACATAACAAAACAGAAGGATTGGATAGATTAGTGGGTTAGTGTAATCTAGCCCCTCGTTTTAATATATTACCAGCATAGGTTTTCTATGGTTTTTTGTGGGCACTTTACACTGGGGTTCCGTGAATTTTACATCGATAGAAAATGAGTTCCCATTGAATGATATGTGTATTCTTACCTGTGCTTAAAGTTACTTTGCATCTTCGTCAATAGATGGGGTAGTTTTATAATCAGAAAATTGATCTGAAGTTATCTGGATCTATTTACGAAAATGTCAACATTAGGGCACCAAAAGTGCAACATTTAAATACGTAAAACTGCATCAGCACTAAATATAAATAAGCCGAAATCTGCGATATACTGTTTCTCGGTGTTCTACTGTTAAGTTTCGAAACCTAAGTCTCAATTTTTTGCAACAATAAACACTATAAACGTAAGTTTTGTAACTTGCAAAAATTGTCATTTTATGAAACGGTTTTCGCATATTTATGTTGTTATCAATAGCAGTATAGAGATACCAACAAAAGTTGAAGCTAATGACAATTGTAGTTTTGGGACTTTGATAAAATTTATTTCTTTAAGATCCGTATATATGCCTAAATGTTGATAAAGTAGCACATACATTGACGTACAGTCGAAACAAATAATTTGTCTGCGATATACTCAGAAAAAATATTGTTTTACATAATCGAATATCGCCAACTGTACTAATATATTGTTTGACAACTGTACAAAACATTCTTATTTTTATTCACTTCTTAATTAATTTACATAAAATTCAATATTTTTATCATATACATACAGGGTGTCCGCCGGGAAGGTATACTACTTTGTTTTGCCGCCATTTAGGCGAATATTAGTATTGACAGTTCATACTTGACAGTCGTGACAGTAGACACGTGGCAAATTTATTATGGAAAAATATTCGATAAACCATCGTCTTTTAATCGTTAAAACATTTTATCAAAATCAATCATCGATTGCTGTGACGATGAGAAAGTTACGTGAAATTTTTGGGAGAAACAACGTGCCAACAAAACGCACTATTTATCGTGTAGTGAATGATTTCGAAGAAAGAGGGTCTGTAAGTGATAGGCCCAAGCATGGGCCACAACGTACTGCAAGATCGGCTGAAAACATTACTGCTGTTCAAGAAAGTGTTCAAAACAATCCATCAACCTCAATTCGACGCCTTGCTCAGGAGCTTGGTCTTCAAAGAACAAGTTTGGCCACAATTTTGCACAAGGATTTGCATTTTTTTCCATTTAAGATTCAGTTGATACAAGAGCTTCTTTCACAAGACCATTTACGCCGCCGTACATATGCCAATAGGAAGTTACAGCTCGCCCATGACAACCCCGATTTTCATGAAAAAATCATAATGAGTGACAAGGCACATTTTCATTTAAATGGATATGTGAATAAACAGAATAGTCGGTTCTGGGCAATGGAAAACCCTCACATTATTCATCAGTCACCTTTACATCCATTAAAAGTGACAGTCTGGTGTGCAATTTGGTCAGGAGGAATCATTGGACCTTACTTCTTTGAAAATGAAAACGGCATAACGGTAACTGTGAATGGGGAGCGATATCGTGATATGATTGAAAACTTTTTAACGCCATAACTGCATACTTTGGGTTTGATTAACATGTGGTATCAACAAGACGGTGCCACATCGCATACAGCCAGGATTACAATGGAATTAATGCGAGAACTCTTTCCACAACAAGTTATTTCAAAAAATGGTGATGTTGATTGACCTCCACGGTCGCCTGATTTGACTGCTCCGGATTTCTTTTTGTGGGGATATCTAAAAAGCAAGGCTTATGCGAACAAACCAGAAACGCTTGAGCAACTCAAACAAAATATTCGTGATGAAATTAATGAAATACCGCGTGAAATGTGTGAGAATGTAATGAAAAATGTGTCCAAAAGGGCTCGCATTTGTGAGGCTAACAGAGGCGGACATTTATCTGATATTGTATTCCATACATAATTGCCGACATTAAATAAAACATTTATCAATATAAGATCCATTCTCTTTCATTTAATCAAAAATCATAAACAAACAAAGTAGTATACCTTCCCGGCGGACACCCTGTACATAACAGATTTTACAGGGTGTTCATCCGAATGGTTTATAATTTTTGTTTTCCGCCATTTAGGCGAATATTAATATTGACAGTTCATACGTGACAATCATGCGCGACAAGTACACACGTGGCAAATTAATCATGGAAAAATATTCGATTGAACAACGGAATATTGTTGCTGTACGTGAAAGTGTACGAGATAATCCAACGATATCAATCAGGCACCGTGCGCAAAAACTTGAACTTCGAAGATCAACACTAACCAATATTTTGCATAAAGACTAGGATTTATTCCCGTATAAAATTGGGGTTGTGTGCAAATTGGGCTGGAGGGGTCATTGGACTATATTACGAAGATCCGAATGGTTCAGCTGTTACAGTCACTGGCGAACGTTATCGTGATAGGATTAGGAACTTTTTCAGACCAGAAATGCATGCCAATGATTTGGTGAACATGTGGTTCCAACAGGATGGTGCCACATGTCATACTGCTAGATAAACAATGGCATTGACACTAGAAATGTTTTCAAAACAATTAATTTCGAAATCTGTTGGCCTCCACGATCACCCGATTTAACTGCGCCCGAATTCCTTTTAGCTGCTTAAAAGGAACATTAAAGAAGAAATTTACATCTTACGGAGTGAAATGTGTGAAAAAGTGATGAAACATGAAATCAAAAGAGCCCACGTGTTTTTTAAACATAATTCCAAACATTAAATAAACAAACATTAGATCTATTTTCTTTTATTTCAAAGATTTCAAAAAAAGTAGTAAACCACAACATTTTTACATTTTCGGAATTGGACAATTAATTTGTATTCTATACAAATTTGGTATATTTACTTGAATTTGCCAATTTGTTTTTACATGAAAATAAGTCGAGAATACAAAATAGAACCGATAAAACGCTTTGGATGTTCATTACTGACGTATTCATATTTTATTTTATAATTTAAAACCCGATTACGATTCCACGATAAAATGAAGTGAGTTGCTTCCGTGGTTGACAACGGACTACGGACGAACAGAAAGACAGACAAAAAAATTTTAAACATGGGTTGGAGATAACACGAACGACTCACAGTCGTCGGGTGTGACTCCTTTTGGCAAGCATACCAAACATATAAACGTTGGGCATCCCAACCTATTGACACACTTCAATGTTCACATGTGGATCAGTTGGAACTCGCCAGACCAGACGTGCTATCTTCCTCATCACGGTATAATGCAAAGCAAACTGTGCGTGGTATGTGACACATAATCCAAAATAACAACCGGCGTATCGCTAAACCAGAAGTTTTGCATTGGACCGAAGCTTCAACAAAACATCTTCGAACGTCGAGATTATCGTTTGTGCACTGCCTCGGGATTCATACTATCCATCAGCGAGCACGAGACGAACAGGAGAGATTTCCAATTTCAGCCAAACTCGCATCGAGAGACCTCTACGTCGACGACTTGATGACCAGTACAGACCGCATCGTGAATTTGATCAAAGTGCAGCCGGCAAATGGTGTGCACACTGCACGGATGTGGTGGTTTCGAATGCGGAAATGATCCTCGAATAGCTAACAGATTCTCAATGAGATATCGACTGAATTCCGCGAGCATCAGATTCCACATCACGTCGACATCGGATGTTTGTGCATCAACCAAACGAACAATATTGTTGACGGCATCAAAAATATTTGATCCGCTCGGCTGGATATCGCCTACCACAATTATAGCCAAAATCATACTTCAGTATGGTGGAATGAAGCGGCCCCAAAATCAATAGCTCACATATCGAGGTAGTTTGAGATCTTTCAGAATCGATCGCTGAATAAATCGTTCGACAAACCATAGTAATCTTCAAATTCACAAGTTCAGCAATGCTCCTGAGGAAGCTTACCGCTGCGGTGATGTATACGCGTACACCGTTTTCAGATGGATCCGTCAAAATCACAATACTGGTATTCAAGACCATGGTCGCACTACTGAAAACAATCAGCCTGCCACGTCTAGAGGTGTGTGCCAGCGTACTCCTCGCCAAACTCATATACATGACACAGTAGAATCACTCAACGTTCAAATATACGCATGAACCGATTCGTAAGTAGTACTAGATTGGCTATGCAGCCTGCCATACAGTCATCTGTTGTGGTGGACATTTCCTGCTTGGCTACAAGAAGATCCCAGTCATTGTGGTCACGCCAAAGAACTAACAAGGCCTACACTAATATTGCCTACACTTTCTGCAGATGCGCCATCCAACATTAACGACTCAGCACAGTAACGCACTCAAAAGGCACCATCACCGTACCTGAGCTCAATTCGTCATTCGAGTTCTGGTTCAAGTTGGTTCAAGAAACTCATTTCGCTGATGGTATATCAATATATCAATCCGGGGAACAACTATTAGACGGAAGCTCACTTCAATCTCTGAACCCTCTCGATACCCACACACTGAAAAACATCTTTCCAATACTCCACGATCAAAATATATTTTTATTTTATTTTTAACGAGCAGTCACACTAAAATTTGTAATTCAATTGGTAAGTTATTGATGTGGCTTCGCCTTACATTAGGGTCTAGCTCTGGTTAAAAAAGGGTAATTAAAACAATTATTAACCAATTTAGTTGTCTTTAACCAAACGGAACGGTTAAAAATCGTATTATCGTTTAGTTAGTTACAGCAGTAGTTAGAATTTTGTTCAAGCAGTTCGTTTATTAATTTAAAATGAAAATTTTAAAATTTATAGGAATCCTGTATTAGCGGATTTAATTTGTACTTGTAGGGAAATTTAAAATTTTAGAAAATATTTCTTTGAGATTTTGAAATGAAGCCCTCTCAAAATGCTACCAAATTCAATTAATTTTTTATCTGAGAAGTATAAGATTATTTTACTCAGATAAAATGTTTTCCCAAATGTGAAATGTTGCGGAGACATTTTTTCCGCCAAATATGTTTTAAAATAATTGCCTTAAACCGACTTTTGTATTAACTCACCTGTTTTTAATAAACAGAAGCTAACTTTTATTTGGAATCACAGTGATCAATCTGACTACCACCTATCTAAAATTAGTAATTAGTTTCCAAATTTAGTAAACTAATTTTTAAATAATTGGTGGCTGCAACGTAAATCGTTATTGCTGGGCGTTCCACTAGTTTAAGAAACAAAATGTTAAACTACAAATTATAAACTTTCGTTTTCAAGAAAGTAACACATTTTTTGTTTGTACCACTAAAATGATTGAACCAGAACCACATGTTGTAGTACACAACTAATTAATATTTTCATTTCACTAATTAACAACATACTCGTATGTGTATACATACTTACTAATTATTATTCGTTTAAACCAAGAAATTGAAACAAAAATTAATATCTAATTACCTCAATTGTCGCCACAGCACCATTGGTATTTCGATTAACACCATTGTTATTATTATTTGCCTCGTTGGGTGAAACTTTTCTATCACCCCCTAATGGAAAACAGCAGCAGTCACAACAACTTGTACACATATTACTATTTTACTCTATACGGTTCTAAAACAACCAAATATTACAACAAAACACATTTTACATATACTCGTATTTATTAATAATCCACAAGAAAATCCGTTAAACTCACTGTACTACTCCCGTGAATGTTTTCCGCTTCAATTACCGTTTACTACTGAATTGGTAGAAAAAAAAATTACAATATTTCCTTTCATTTTCCACCAAAGTCCATCAGCCGAAGAAAGACAATACAATTGTAGTAATGTATGTTGCCTGTCTATCTAGTTTACCGTCTTCACCGTATATGTAAAATTATGATTTATGATTTTTTAATAATTCATTAGTTCATGTATGCTTTTACCACACTATTTACTACCATGTATGTCTGTATGTAGGTACACTCGTGATGATAAACTACTCGCTATTACCTGAAAAACTATAAAATAATTATTATGATTATTTGCGGTTGGATTTATGTACGAAGGTGTGTAAATTTAAAAAAGGCGGGAAATTTATGTACTTTATAAATGGTGTGGTACTGTAACTGGGCAGTGCTTCGTAAGTAGTGTAACGCGAACATGAAGATACCGTGTGCACAATTTCCTCGAACTTATTCTGCTGTATTGATTTGTTCAACGAGTATGTGATTCACAACCTAATCGATGGTGGAGCCAAAGGATAATCCAAGGAAGGCGCAAATCTCGGATTATATTCTTCTATGCATAAGCAAGTAAAATGCAATTAGGCTAAAGCATCAAGGTTGTGTTTGTGTCCAGGGAAAATTCTAATTACAAAGCCAATCTCTAAAATATATTCTTTATTGTTATTGGAAATAATATCAAATAATTTTGAATAAAGTGAACAACTGAAAGTACGGCGTAAACCCCCGAAATATCAACGGAATAAATTTTTCAAAAGAAAATATATTTGAACAATTAATTAATTCAAACGCAATGATGATGTCAATGATGTAAGGTAGTATTCTGACAAATATCAACAAATTTCGAAAAGTTAAAACAATCAATCAAAACAACAAATTTAAATGTTCTTGGGTCATACAAGTCAAACCTCACTAAAACCAACAGCAACATTATAACCAGCAACATAAACCAAAGCGTGTTCACATAACCAGCAAAAATATGATTTCGGTGATCAAAGGATTAGAGATAAATAAATTTGAAAACAAGAGAATAAAAATTGAGAAACATTCGGCACTTACAGAACAAATGGACAAATACTCGTATAATCAAATAAAAGAACTATTTAACGAAACTATTTTTCGTATACAGGTAACCCCGAAGAACACGGCACTTGAACTACACAATTTTCGAGTAATTCTTTTGATAAAGAACAAAATATGTATTATACAGGGTGACCCAGAATTGGGCGAACAAACGAAGCTGGGTGATAGGGAAGCTCATTTGTAACAAAAACAACCAAGTAAATTTTTTTTTGAATTGTTGATGGTTCAAAAATTATTACACTTGTGTTAGTGTTTTCTAGAGAAATCGCATGTGCACCCACCAAAAAATTAATTTAAGAAAACAAGAGTTCTTTTGTTTAACTTTCTATTTTAATACGATCTACAGTCTTGGCCAAAAGTATTGAGCACCCCATAAATTTCGGGCATACACGATAAGTATAGCAGAAAACAGCCCCTATGGTTTATTGATTATTTTTTCGACATCTAACATTTCGTGCAATAAAATTTATTATTTTTCCATTTTGTATTTATTCATCAGTTCGCTACTTTCGTCCATTGTTTACACATCCAGTGATCTAGTGTGGTTTTGGTGTTTTGATTTGTTAAATTTAGTGATATTATTGGAATATGCCTAAACAAAAAGGAGGACAGTTTCTGCCTGAGCAAGGGAAATCACAAGTAGAGATTTATAAAACTGTGAAATGTTTACGCCGATCTGTGCAATATACTATTGAGCGATTCTCCGCTAGTGTATCACACAGTAATAGGTACAGCACCGAGCGCAAACGCATCACCATATACCGTGAGGACCGAAAGTTAGTGAGAGAAGCTTTTTAAAAAATAGAAAAAAAACTTCATCAGACCTCGCTGCTGAGTTTCCAGTAGCAATTAGAAAACCAATCTCTGCTCGACTACTCACAGAAGGTTTCAGGAAGCTGGCCTGAAAGGCTGTAAAGCCAGGAAGAAACGGTGGCTCTCCGAAAAAACAAGAAGGCTTGGTATAAATGGCAATTATATGTCCTAATAGTATTAAATAATATAATTTTTAACTAAAATTCATTGATACAAATATTTTAGTTGTCCGAAGTTTCTACATTTTCTTTATTTCAGATTTTTGGTACCTGGTGTGCCGTTTTGTGTGTCGCCGGGTAGGCGAAGCATTTAGTCCAGAGTGTGTGATACCAACCGTAAAATACGGCGGAGGCAGCATAATGGTCCGGGGCTGTATGACTAATTCTGGAGTTGGCGAAATGTTCGTGTGTGAGCGCCACATGAACTAACGCGTCATGTCATAAATAATAATAATAACGCGTCATGTCATAAATTTGCCTGCACAATGGCATGGTTTCGAGAAAATGGCATTGAGGTTCTGGAGTGGCTTGCCTAGTCCCCGGACCTGAACCCCATAGAACATTTATTAAAACGCAGAGCCAGGCGCCACATAACAAATAACAAAGAAGACTTAAAACGCTGTCTGCATCAAGAATGGAGCGCCATACGTCTTGCAAAATATAAAAAACTTGTAAGCTCTCTACCCAAAAGAATTTCTGCAGTAATTAAGGCAAAGGGTGAACCCACAAAATATTAATTTTATATAAATAAATAGTAATGTGAACCTATAAAAATTGTTTCAATTTATTTCAAATTGATACAGGTGCTCAATGCTTTTGGCCAAGGCTATAGAAGAGTGTGCCTTTCCAATAACATCATTTTTGTAAGCTATATTATCTTCTTTCAAATAAAACCAATGATTTTGTAGTCTCTTTGGTTTCCCCCAGCGGGAAAATAATGTTTACAGAAAGTTGACCCACAACCAAAAAAATATGCGACACTAATGCAGATTTTAAAATGGTATCACACTCCGGGCTAAACACAACAGAATCGTGTTTATTAAAAGATGCACTTAATAAAATTTCGATTTCTAAATCGGAATTTTTTTTTTTATTAATTTTAAATAGTATAATAAGGTTCGAAGTCTTCACAAAGTGCCAAAATACATAAAATTTGCTTAATCCGTCAAAACGCACGTTCGTTACTTTTATTAATATTCGTCGCTTCGATTATACGTTGCCACATCTCCAGGCATCTCGGCCTGGTTTACTCTCTCATAAACCAGCTCTTTATAATAACCCCACAGAAAAAAATCTAACGGATTAAGATCAGGAGACCGCAGTGGTCATGCAATGGACCCGCACCTTCCAATCCAGCGGCTTGGAAAATTTACGTTCAGATGTTGTATTACTATACTTGTGCATAGTGAGGGGGAGTTCCGTCATGCTGCAGCCACATATTTCTACGTGTTTGTAGTGAAACGTCATCAAGTAATTCATCCAAGTCATTTTGTAGAAAACTTAGATAGACTTCCCCGTCCACATGTTCACTCCAAATTGGTGTTGAAACCGACTATGCCGCACCACTTTTGGATTTACCCGGGCCTAAAAGTGCTAATTACGCATATTGAATATCCCTCCCTGCAACTGATTTCTTTTTAAAATACGATGTAACGTGCAGCGTGGGTCCGTGGCACTCCCGAACCACTTGATGCAACTAACAGTTATAGATGGGTCATCTGTCACCATTCCAATTACTCTATCTTCGTCTACATCAAGTTGACCGGCTGTTTCATATCTTCTCGGGTGACTAGGAACTTCGCCTTCACTGTACATTTGATGTGCGTTTTGAAATATTCTGTAATTGGGCAAGCTTTCCCCATTTGGATATTGTCTCTGTTATTCTGTTGCTGCTGCTCGGGCGTTGCTATTACATAAGCCATAAATGAAATGCACTTCTGCTTATTCGCGGTGGGAATAAGCCACATAGCTTATTTTAATTATAGACGTTTGAGTATATGCATGTATGGAACTACTAACATCAATTACAAAATGTTTTTCTTTTCATCATTTTATTTTATTTTTGACAAAGCATCGATTTTATAAATCGAAATTTTGTTAATTGCATTTTCTAATAAACACGACTTACTTTGTGAAAAAAATTGATAAAAAACATTATGTTGTGAATAGCCCGGTGTGTGATACCATTTAAAAATCTGATAATGGGTCAACTTTTTGTAGTACATTGTTTTTCCGCTGGCGTCACTTAAACATCAACAAAAAATTTTGAGAAACTAAAAGATTTTACGTAACCATTGTTTTTATTTGACAGAAGATAACACAGCTTATAAAAATGATTTTATTGGAAAGGCACACTCTTCTAGATCTTATTAAAAAAGAAAGTTAAACAAAAGCACTCCTGGTTTTTTTTAAATTAATTTTTTAGTGAGTGCGCATGCGATTTCTTTAAAAAAGATTAAAAGTGTAATAACTTTTGCACCATCAACAATTCGAAAAAACTTTACTTGGCTGTTCTTGTTCGAAATGAGCTCCCCAATCACCCTGTTTGGTTTGATCGTCCAATTCTGGGACACCCTGTATATGTCGCTTTTCTTTTAGTTTGTTTTTACCTGTTTTTGTATACCATTACAAAAAAAAAATAATTAAAACGAAACGTTTCTTTTTATTTCCACACTTGAAACGGAATCCCATTTTTGTAGTCTCAAACAGCATGGTTTTAAAGAACACGGAACCAATAAGTCGTTTTCTTCGGGGGTTACCTGTACGATCGATGTTATCGATAAAAATATCAACATAAAAAATTATTTTTTAGGAGAAACTGGAGAAAGCAAAGGCTACTAGACTTATTTTGGTTTTAAAGTGAACCATAACTATCAAGAAAAATACTATAATTTTGTTTTTCGCTCACTCAGTAAAACCAAAGGCCAGCTACAATTTTATTTGAAATTTTATGGATATTTTATTGATTTTTTTAATCGATAATATTTCCGCTAGGTTCCTACCCTGAAACGCTAGTGCTAAATGATTTAATACCGGCTGAAAATATTGCGGTACGGCAATACTCCTAAACACCAACATCATTGAACTCACGATTATTAAACTCAGCTTAAAGGATAATTCATCTATACATCGCACATGTTGACTGAAACGTTATTCATAAATGAATAGAGCAAACTTTTCGTAAATCTAGACTTAAGTAACGTACTAAGTAATAGCAAGTGATTTCAATGCTCAACATACCATTTGGGGAAGTTCGTAAAACAATCCAAGGGGTACAAAATTAAATGATTGGTTAATAGCCAATGGAAGGACTTACGGAGCAGCATATTATAAAGCGGACGATTTCACACGATCAGGTACCTACATTGATCGAACGATAGCTAATAGTTGTATTACAAATTACAATCGCTACAAATGTACATCGTGAGATTCCGTCTCGACAACGAGATTAGAAATTAATTCCCGGGACATCGGACAACGGAAATTGTTCAAACCATAATACAAAGAAAAAATTCTAATTTTACCAACACCGATTTCACAATATGGCGATCAACCTAAGAAAAATATATAGACGATACGAGTATTTACGGTTGTATGGTGCTGAGAAAACAAATTTATTTTTTTGTATCGATATTTAAATACCCCTAACATGTATGCAACCGGTTTGTTTCCTTGATTAATTTTAGTACCAACATTTTATGTAATTTGTGTACTATTTACTATATTATTTCTAATTTGATTTTTTTCTCATTTTAGTCGGGATTCACACCAACACTGAATTTTTTGACTCTTTTGTTTGGCGAGTAGTATGGATTTCCGTGCACTTTACATGGTTCTTTCCATAGAAAGAGTGTGGTTTTTGCACTCGAATTTAAACGGAATTTCGTTGGCATTGCATATTGGGTATATAGAAAAGAGGACGAATCGAAATTCTATACTACGAAAAAAATGGTTATGAAAACATAATATTGCAAACAATTCAAGCAATTAAAAATAAACATCTGCATGACAAGCATAAAAATATAACTAAACGAAGTTTTCCGTCACTAACAGAGCATCCGATCCTGTTTATCCAACTGACCCGAAATACTTTGTGGGTGTAACAGAATCGAAGGCCAAGGGTATACTGAAACATATGGACACAAAAAAATCATATGGCCTGGACAACGTGCCTTGCATGGTTCTTAAACACGTACCAGAAAAATAATTATCGAACTATGTAGCAGCCTGTTTTCAAGACCAGGCAAACATCAATAACCTATTACCTGACAATCAATTCTCTACTATTCCTACAATAACAAAACTGATACCCGAAGTATGCCACAAATTAAACGACAAAAGATTTACAGGAGCGATGCTGATTAATATGAAAACAGCTTTTGAATCAGTATGGTTGGATAGCCTTTTCTACATGGTGGGCCATCTGTTAGTCCTTTATTCATTTGTAAATAAAACACACATTTTGAGATGAAAAGTAAAAAATTTTTATTGATAAGGAAAGGTGGTTAATGATGCCATTTATGTATGAAAAAAAAATCGTTCATATGCCTCTCCACAGCTCCGTCTACAAGCGGAATAATGACCTTAATTTCAGCTCCAATGTTGTTTTTAAATTATTAAATTGTTTGAGTTTGATTAAATTATTACTGAGTTCGTCCTAGATAAAGAGCATGGGCCAATAATTTATCAATTACCTTGTGTCGAGAAGAACAAACGAGAAGGGATTCGCAAACGGCAAGTTCAACAATCCAGAAGACTATATGTAATACAGCACTGCATTTAAGTGAGTTAAAAATGAGTGCTGACAATTTGGTTAACTTAATTTAGTAAGAATTTTTTTTACTGTTTTTAATTTTATTTTAATGAAATTCATAATAGCAAAGTTTTAATTATGCTAATTTCGGCCTGAGAATCTATTTGGGATCATAAGTCATTAAATTGTAAATTACTTAGTTATTTTTTGTAATATTTTTTAGTCTACATTACATAATTTGTAAAGGGATTAGAGCATATAAAATAAAGGATTTTAATTAAAAAAAAGCAACCGTCAAGCCACCGCTGCTTGGGTTAGCACAAATTAAGGTGACCGCATAGGAACAGCATACAAAAAAAACGTTGTCATCCTCCCCGGCATGCCAGTATACCTCATCCAGGTGCAGTCTACGCCAGCAAACTAAGTAAATAAATAGTCTTTATTCCTCTCTTCCTTGAGTAATATTTTAACTTTGAAAATCATTCAACATACCAAAACTGTTGATCACATTTAAAATATATACAACAATTGCACTCCTAAACTAAATTAGTGTTCATAACGACATCAAAATCAAAACTGAGATAATTTATCCAGAATCTTCTCCAACCCATTGACATACTGAGACGGAGTCGACTATTTCAGGACCAAAAATCATTGATCATCTTCATACAGAAATTTTTGCTCACCCAAATCAAAACATTGAAAACATTGAATTAGTCCACACTGGACTTCACGGACAAGATAAACCCCAATTCATTCAATTTATTAAACTGAAATTAGAAGGAAAAGGAACATGGGACTCTTAAAAAATTACTAGAATTTTTTTTGAAATAAAATTACTTGAATTTTTTGAAACAAGATCAATCGGCGATCTTCAACCCGAGATTTCTTGTTTAAGCATATACTAGGTACAACAATCAACTGAATGAAGCATATACTAGGGCGTTGGAGCAGCGGAACGAATAGGAATTCTAAATGCAAGTGGTGGTGAAGACTGTAATTTTCGTCTCACCATTCTTCGAGGGTCATCTTGGTGTTCTAAACTGAAACAGTGGTCACGCTTGCCAACACTGAATTATTGCATTTTTTGGTATCGACGACTAACATTCTACTCACAACAGCCGCCGGTACGAGGTTCCCGAGTCTCTGCACTGTAATTTTGCTTCACTGATTTCCTATAATTTGTGATTTTTTTCTTACCTTATCAGTTATACCTTCTGCAAAGTAGGGGTAGAGCTGCCTCTGGATTTGAGGATGAGGGGTGTGGGTATTCCTCTATCCGTTTTATATGGACGAGTGTATGTCTGTGGTATCGTGCAGCCTCAATAAAATTAAAAACACCCACCCTGCTTCTCATAAAAGTGAAACTTTAGACGATCACATTTTTTTATACTCGTATATTGGAAAATGTCAGTCATTGCAGTTTATCGGAAGGGGCAACGTCCATAGGAGCGCTCTTGTTTGTGGCCAACACTCTACTTTATTTTATTACGATTGAAGGCAAATTTCAAATAAACCAACTCTAAATCGAAAAATAAAACTTTGCAAAACTAAGCAGAATTTTGGTAAAACTGTTTGTTTAATAAAAAATCGCCATTTCCGCTTATATTTCAGAAAACCAACTAGGACAACTGTTGTTCAAAATTTCATTTTAAAATTTATTAGAATCTTTTTGGTCAATTGTTGTCCGTACAAGCTATACTGTCAGTTTTAGAACACTGGTATCCGCCAAATTTCACTAAAATGTCCCTATTTATGAAGAAAGTTACGTTTGAAATTTAATCTCGATCAATCAATAACAGATTTTTAATGAAAATCGTTATTTTCACTGTTAGACTGTCCCGAAATTCGAAACCGTTTAGTGAATTCCACTTCTTGGATGTTCGGATTTTGTCGAAAAGCGACAAGCTCGAGGTGAATAAATCGGAAAATTTGAGTATTGAGAATTGTTTTTGTATTAGTTTGGTATTGGCCTCATTGTTTTAAAAATGTTGCTATGTAATGTCATTTTAAGTCGACGGTTCCAATCTTTGGCTATCATGGCGATGTAATCAAATTAATAATCCAAATTTTTATATAAAGTTTTACTCGTGAAACGTTAATCGCTGTGAATAGAGCAGTAAATTATTTTATAACATTACTGCCATCTACAGTTCAGAAAAGAAACTGTCGAAATAAATTTGATGACGTATCAAGCAGTACTGCCTGGTACTCTAGGTGCATTCGTACCAGGCAGTACTGCTCGATACATCAATAATTTTAAGTCTACAGTTTCTTTTCTGAACTGTAGATGGCAGTAATGTTCATAAACACTTCTTGACATTTACTAGTTTAACGAAATGTTGAATGCATATTTTAGTAATAACATAATAAATTAATCCTTACCGTAATATAAATTTTAATCGATATTATTGAATAATTTTTTAGTTTTTCACCGTGCTCTAATTACATTGACATGCACATCAAAGTAAAAAATACTCAGACGTACGACAATGCGCGTATCATTGTTGAAGCTCATATCGATGCATTGTGTAATCTCCCGCAAATCAAAAGGGACAATGCACAGGAACTTCAGGAAATTTGACGTTCAGTTTCGAAAAGGATGGGAAGGTAGATTAACATCTAATGAAATACCTGCCTTAATTTAACTAAAGAGTTTTATTAGTTAAAAGTGGAATACTATAGAGTCAGTTGAAACAACGAATCGAAAAACAGAAACATTATTCACCCAAGGCATACAAATTTGATCAGTTCAATAAAGGCTGTAGAAAAGGGAGTTCATTCGTTTTATCGAATTAATTTAATAACCAATTACCATTTCAAAAGAGAATCACTTATAACCGACAAAATTGTCAGACAAAATACCATCCCTTAATTATGTGCCAAGTCCTTTTTATACTGTTGGCCATCGAACGCTTGCAAAAGGCAAAGGATTTTAACTTGGTAGTGATAGAATTAGTATAAAAAATCAAATCCCGATCAAATCGTTACAATAGAGTCTTAAACTTGTTAGTTGTACCTCAAATATCTGACCCATAGCTGCAATCAAATTTGAACATTTCATCGTGTAATATACCGTCAAACCTGGCATTAACTGACCCAAGGTTTTACATCTCAAGACCGGTGAAAGCAATATTGGGTGCAGAAATATTTTTTGAAATACTTGTTTGGGTGGATAATAAATAGAAAATCCGTGACCTCACCAACCCAGATTCAACAGTACCTTCACATAACGACTGGGTTGGATGTGTCTGACAAGCTGTCACAATCAATCAAAATATTCTGGGAGATTGAGACCATCTTAGCAACAAAATTCTTCTCAGAAGACGAACAGCAATGTGAAGCAATATTTGTAAATCATTTACCAGATAGGAGTTCGGTGGATAATTAGTTCTCTTCCAATAAGAAATAATGCCGTAAGAATCCAAAACAACTGCGTTAAAAAGATTTCTATACTTGGAAAGAAATTAAACTCGATACACATTTTAACTTTAGGGCATAAACCACGAATATATGGAATAATTCATATTTTTTACCACACGATGTCATTGACAAGTCCTCTAGTTCTACCACTAAACTAAGAGTGAACTTCAATGCATCGTTAAATCACATCCTCTTAAATGGTCGAACTGTGCAACAAGACTTACTCTCTATCGTGCTTCAATTCAGAAAATATCAGTAAACATTCACTGCCGAAATTTGTAAAATGTATCGACAGATACTGATAAATTCCAGTCAAACGAATTTGCGACAATAATTTGGCGTAAAAACTATTCCGACCCAATAAAAACTCATACGAATTGCTGACGGTCACTTACGGTAAGACCTCAGCGCTATACCTGGCTATACCAATCAATGTATTGATTGGAAAAGATGTGATTCTTCCCAATTCAACACACATGTAGTTGCATATGGGTTCTCAGATGCTTCTGAGAAGGTGTACGGTATCTACGTCTACGACAAAAGCATGAATGGAAAAGTTAATATTTTAGTAAGTTTACTATGTAACAAATCAAGAGTTATTCCTATCAAATCTGTTTCATTACCTAGACTTCTAGGAGATATTTATACAAGAGCTAACTGCAATCTATACATGTCAACATATTTCATCCAGTTCCAGCGATGCAGATCTGTTAACTAGAGGCTTATCACCTATTGGATTACCTTCGTCAAGATTATGGTGGCATGGTCCTGGAAATTTATACCATTCGAACAAACACAACCTATTGGGGTGCGCTGGTTATACAAGCTCCTCGCGCTGCACCCTGGGTAACGCTAAAAGTATAACCCCGCGAGTACGGGCGCTGTAAAACCCTAGCTACTTTTGCCAAGGGTATTTCCCCCTCAAGACAACCATGGAAAACAACGTTACGGTGCAGGGAATCGGATGCCCAGTACCGACGGCTCTCGACTAGCGACCGAAGTGATGTAGTGGTTCAATGCTTGGTTTCTAAGTACTGCGAAATGGTCAATTTCAACTTCAGGAAATTTTTCAATTAAAAATTTTTAGGATGTGCATTGCTAATTATTGTAACCGGGTCTTCGGTATTTTTTTTTTGTGGCTGGATGAAATGTTAATCACTTGTTATATGTAAAAAGAGTGTACGGTAGGCCCGGCGTATCCAGGATCTCTGATTAGTCTTGGCCGTACATTCTAATCAATCAATCAATCAATCAATCATTCGAACAAATGCAACCGATTCATCGCTAGATGCGGAATGCAAACCAAAGGCTGTCACTTTGACCTCTACTACCATAGTATCGTTTGAATTATTAACAAAATAAAGATTATTTAAAAAAATAATTAGAGTCACGTCATATTGCCTTCGTTTCATTAATAACATAAATAGTTTGAATATCATCATAATCGTAGGTCCTTTGACAGTCACAGAAATGGATGGTGCACTAACTCAATTGTGCAGAATCGTTAAATTAGATTTCGAAAAGGAAATAAATTTTATTAAACAAAGAAAGTCGCTACCAAGCAGTAGTGTGCTGAAACAGATGAATCCCTTCCCCGATTCATATTCGTTGATAAGAGTTGGAGGTCGGTTGGCTAAATCTGACGTATCGTGTGTTATACCAGCCGCAAGTCGAACAAGCATAATTTACATACCACAACTCTTGGTATCATTAGTTAGACAGAAATATTGGCCAGTTAATGGTAAGTTAGCAAAACAAATCGTCAGAAAATATGTTATATGTGCTAAGGATAACCCAATTCATATGCAACCAATCATGGGTGATCTTCCTCCCGAAAGGATCACACCGTCGCGTCCGTTTTTCGCGTCCGTCCGCATTTCTGTGGTCCACTCTTAATTAAAAACAATTATATCAGAATATCTAACGCTTTAAAAGTCTTTGTTTGCCTTGCGACCCAAGCCTTATACTTTGAAGTTGTAAGTGACTTGACGACAGAAGCGTTTATTTTATACTTGAAACGATTCATTGCACGAAGAGGGAAAATAATATTAATTTATTCGGATTATGACAAAACATTCATTGGAGCCTGCAATGAACTGAAGAAGCAATTAGCAGAATTCTATAAACAATTACAGGGCAAAACTAACTCTTGTTGCTCAGAGGGAATATATTGGAAATTCATACAACCGCCCGCCTCGAACTTCGGCGGATTGTGGGAATCCGCGGTTAAAAGCCATTTAAGACGTGCAAATCGATTAAATACTAAATTCATGGCCATTGCCAACCTTGTCATGTGATCCAAATGATCCTTTTCCACTGACTCAAAGTTTTTACAAGTGCTAAATGATGTCCTCTATTGCGGACTAAATTATACATCAGCAGTAAGTAAGTAAGCTTAATACAATCATGATAGTGGCAAATCTGAATCAATATATTACTTACGCTTATCTTGTTCGAGTATCCATCACCGTGAACAATTTTGAAACCATTGTTTTGTATTTTGTCCTTACATTCATATAGTTTAAGTAACACTGCTATAAGCCATTTTGTATATTGCATTTTTGTAATCTACATACATTTTATTTCTGTACAAAGCAAATAAATGGACACTAATATTTTTTAAGTCACGAACTATTTGTTAATACAAATGATATAGTTTTGGATGATTAGTAGATGTTGTCATGGAATTTGTAGGTCAAAACATGAACTTCCAAACCAAAATTGTATCCCAAAAAATCACTTTTTCACTGATATAAACCACATACGAGTATTAAACTATTTACTGTACTAAGCACAAATCACCACAAAAAGCGATTAGTTTTGTGGTCAATAACCCTAATATAGCATTTTTATACACAGGGAAATGAAGTAGAAAAGAAAATTCGTAAAATGCATTTTCGTTTAGAAAAATTTGTTGTTGTTGTTTATTTTATTGATCAAATAAAATGTTTGTATGTAAACATGAAACTTAACATTTTTTGAGGTTTGAGTTTGTGATGGGTATAAAAATCTATAAAAAACTTAGTGTGCGTATTCCTCAATAGATGACAGTGTTTTTCCGGGATCGGATTACCGTGTTTACAATGCCCAGATTCGGACATAATCTACTTGAAGTGATGCATCTTTCGAGTGATTAATACCCAAATTCCAGTTTGGTAACCATTGGTTGCGGCCATTCCAGAAATCGGTAGAGGCTTGTGGTGAATTGTTGGCCCATGGTTTACCACCTGGGTTTGAAGCGCCATCGGGGAAGTAAGCAATACCACCAACAGCCAAATTCATAATTAAATGGAATTCCTGGTCGAATGGTGCCATTGGTGAATTGAAACGCCATGGGTTTTCAACTCCGGGTACATTTTGCTCAAATGCACCGCGAGCCCAGAATCCAGATGGAATTGTCATTGTTTCAACATCGTTAATACTGAATCGAATGTAATCGGGTGTCCAATACATTTGATAACGATTGAATCCTAAATGGAAACCATTTCCAGGTGCGGAATTTTGCGAGCTGCTCGCACTTGGGTACGCATTGAAGTATCCATTTGGTCCAAAATGTAGGGTGGAACCTACTTGTTCGACACCAATATTAACACCGTTCGATATTAATTCACGATTACCACGCGATTCCATTAAATCGATTTCACCAGATGCGGGCCATGTACCGTATACATTTCGTGTTGGCATAAACCAGAGAGCGGGCCATAACCAATCACCTGCTGGTAATTTTGCACTGATTTCAACGCGACCGTATTTGAACGAGAATGATTCGACGGTACGAACGCGAGCACTTTTGATTGGATTCAAAATATTGTTTGGTGAACCACCGCGCTCACATCCATAGAATGATGGGTTTGTGCATTGCTCGTGCGGAGAACCACCATGCACATTCAATGTGCCCGATGACAAGAAAGCTTCACCAAATTCGTCAGCAGTTAAAGTTGGTCTAATATAGAACAAACCTCCTTCGCAGTATGAATTTGATCGATTGTTGGTGTACCATTGGAATTCCCAGTTCTGCAAAAAAAAAATTATTTATTATTAAAACTGCGTATGATTGTAAGTAGCACACTAAACAGTATTGTACTTACACCACCACCGGCCAACGTATTTTCATGTTGCCATTTGCTTAAATCAAAACTATCGAAATTATCCTCGAAAATTAGAGCACCGGTACAAATATCTCCCGCTGGACGATGTGTTCCACTCGCAGTCGTAACACTAATATCACATTTTGGCGTAATTTCAGGGTCGGCATTGACCAAGCTGAATACCGCTAACAGTGCGAGCACTGCGTATGATTTCATTTTTATTTAATTAAATTCACTGAATACTTGTTAACGACCTCACGACTCGATCGTTCGCCAAATTCTGATATCCAACTGAAATTGAAGCTATATTAATAGTGTTTTGCGTGTACGATCGATTCTGCTCTTTTTTGCTGTTTCTAATCGCGTACTCGATATGTGATAATTACAACAAAAACAATGACGAACAAAATTTAATAAATTAAAAGTGTAATTCAATGTTGTTGTTGTTGTTGTTGTAGCAGACACACAGCATTATTTATGATAAGATTGTAATCGTTTTGATGAAGAGTGATGATACGAGCA
Organism: Nephrotoma guestfalica; assembly: GCA_963691935.1. Lineage (NCBI taxonomy): Eukaryota > Metazoa > Arthropoda > Insecta > Diptera > Tipulidae > Nephrotoma > Nephrotoma guestfalica. The sequence continues at coordinate 260,780,844 of OY829914.1, forward strand.
AGTATAGTTGTTTGGTGTCCAGTATCTGTTATCCATGTTTTGGGCATCATCCACTTTGGTCGTGATATAAATGTACTTGTTTGAGTGGAATTTAGCAATCGTAAAGTTAGTTTACACGCGAGAAAAAGATAATCACGTAAAGAAGAAGAATAAATGGTGGAGGTGAGCGAGATAAGGTGAAATGTGACGTCATTTTTGTTGTTTCTACATTTGTTCATTATTTTACGAATTTATATTACCCATTGACTGTGGATTTATGATGCGTCACTAATCTCACTTTGTGCAGATTTGTAGTGCAGTTGCGAACTATTCTGCATGTTGTGTTGAGTGAACACAAATTTTATTTGTATTTTAAATTCTGTATTCAAGCTTCAGGCATACATTCCTTCTATAGATGGTTATTAAAAGCCGGTAGACGATCGTAACTCTTTTGAGCTGGCAACATTTATTTACTATTTTGGTTTTCGTTTTACTTCTAAACATTTTTTTAGGTTTATCTGAATATACAAGGAGAGCCATCTAACATTTTTTTTTGAACTAGCGGTTATTTTGAGTACGGTAAGAGTTATGTCACTTCTGATTTGACAGAAAGTTAGTTTTGTCCTTCCGCTGAACGAAAATGGTTGTGTATTCGCTTGAACAACGCTGGGAAATATTGAAACATTACTTCGAAAATCATTGTAAAAAAAATCATCTTTTCGGATGAGGCGCGTTTCCACCTTGGCGGCTATGTAAACAAGCAGAATTGTCGCATTTGAGGCACGGAGAACCTGCACGTGATCGTAGAGAAGCCGATGCATCCTCAACGAGTGACTGTTTGGTGCGGATTTTGGTCCGGTGGCATCATTGGGCCATTTTTTTTTGAAAATGAGCAAGGAGCCTTACTGTCAATGATGAGCGCTACCGCGCCATGATAAATGATTTTTTGTTCCCGGTACTTGAAGAGGAGGACATAGGCAACATTTAGTTTCAACAAGACGGCGCTCCGTGCCACACAGCACACGTTTCAATTGATCTTTTGCGCACTGTCTTCGAAGATCGAATTATCAGCCGAAATGCTGATGTGATTTGGCCGCCTCGGAGCTATGATTTGACGCCGTTGGACTATTATCTTTGGGGTGCCGTCAAAGGTAAGTGTTACGCCGATAAACCAGCAACGATTAACGCTCTCAAGTACAATATTCGCAATATTTGCATTCGTATGGGGTACATCTAGGCCAGCCGAGGCAGTAATATGAATGAAATAGTATTCCATAATTAATCGGAAGGATTGTTCTTTACAATGAAAAAATAAATTTGAAAAAATATTGAGAGAACTTTTTGTTTTATTGCATTTAAAAAAAAATTATTTGGCCCACCCTCTACTTGCGTACTCGTACATGTATATAACGGCACAGTATTACTGCGGAAAGCTAATAACAGCATTCACACAAAAGGTCCACGAATTACTTTCGTCAAGCCATTTATTAATAATTATAAGAAACGGAGATATGATTAACGATTATTTTACATGCCTCGTACGTTTCCACTTCGTTGGCTCGGCAAATATGAAGCCGTCTAATTGGTTCCATCCCAAGATCACTCTTAAATAAAAGGATGACTTATAATATTGGTTCCACAATAACTTTACGAATTTGCCATGTCAAATCCGGTTCGTATCACTGGATTGTGAATACCGAAAATAATTTCTCACACACTTACACCGCTACAGTAATACTTACACCACTGAAATCTTCCCACAATCATTTTCCCAAAATCCACTAACACTATTAATTCACTGTGCACCATTTACAATTATTTTTAAATCACACCACTATTTCCAATTATTCACTTTCGCTTTTAATCTTTCGCATACCGTAATGCTACTTCTTAAAACTGATCTCACTAATTCATAAAAAGTGTCTTTTATTTTCTAAACTTTAAATGAATAATTTTCGCTGAATAAATGTTTCACGCATGCTGAATTGATTGCACAGCAAACCAATAGCCGATATCGTAATATTACCCCTACCTAAACCTGTTCGTCTCGGATAGAATCCTAGCTATCGCATCTGCAAACCAATCCATACAGCTCTAATCAATTTAACCTCTCGAATTTTAGCAATACAGGGTCTAGTACGTTCACTTGAATATCGCTATTCTCCTAATGCCTGGCCATTCTTGCATTCCTTTCATTGGCCGTTTTTCATGCCGATCGATCTCCACAGAGCTTTTGCTCCAATATACAAAAGCCGTATTAATCCTCCGTGATGCTTATGCAGGATTCCTTCAAATCATCCCTTCGAATTACTCTTGCCGCCCTAGCAGTCACAACTGGGGAATCATCTGCAATCCTCACCCGCCTAGGCCGGTTTCTCCTCCAGGTACATTCCAATATTTTATCCAACGGCACTTCATCTGGCATCCCATTTCTCCAATAATCTCATTTCGAGTTGGCCAGCATTTATTTGTTCAAGTTATGTCTATCGATCCCGTCTAAATGTAGCTGCCACAAATTGCTCGGCAATACAGTGAATGGTAAATCTACAAAAATCTGGATGTCAACATTTTTCAGGATTACGAGTACTATACTTTATTGCTTTCTTTTACATAGTAAAATAAAGTATAGTAATCGTGAAAAATGCATGATCTCAAGATTTTTGCAGATTCACCATTCGGTATACCACTGAAGTAAAAAATAGTAATTAAAAAATCTTTGTGGGTGCGTGCTTGTATGCATGTGTGTGTGCAGTCTAAATGTCTGTGTCCAAACTACAGCCCAGCCTTATTGTCCGGTCGAGATGAAACTTCATACTTAATCTTTTTTCATAGATTCCCAGCGAGTTTTGGTTAAGATTGGTTCAACGGAAGTGGCAGCGTTCATAGGAGCTTTTGTCTGTTTTGAAAATATGTATTTTAAAAAGTATAGCAAGTTTTCTTGTAAATACAAGAAAAACGGTTATGTAATAAAAAATTCTAAATTTATTTTGTAATAATGCCGTTCAAGATCATTTTCCCAAAGTTTTAGCAGAAATGCCCCTTTTTGACCAAAAACTGTCTTTCAACAAACTTTCTGCCTCTGTATAGCCTAGCAGTGTCCCAACTTCATTTTTTTCATCTTAATTTCGTATTTATCTTAGTATTAAATACAATTTGCATGGTCGGGATGAAACTTTACAAATTCTGAGATGCCAGTCAATTTTGGCCAGTCAATCGGCACTGATTATTTTTCCAAAACTTAACCGACAATGCCGATTTTTGACAGAAAAAACTATGTTTTAACCGAAATTGGCCCTGTACAACCCAAAAATATTGGTTGATTGGGATGAAACTTCATACTTAAGCTTTTTCTAGAATTTAGGAGATTTCAATGATTTTTTGGAAGCTTCCATAAGAAATTCTCCAATTTTTGTTAAATATTTTGAAAGACACGTACAAAAATTCGGTTCCTGTGCAACCCAGATACTTACGCTTTTTTCATAAATTTGGAGATTCCAGTGATATTTGACCGAAATTGGTCCGCGGAAGTGACACCTTCCATAGGAGCTTAATGTTTTGAAAAGTAACTCAACTATGAGAAAATCAACCATGCATTAAAAGATTTTAACTTAAATTTACAACAATATCGGTTCAGATTAATTTTCCACAACTTAAGTAGAAAGGTCGATTTTTGACAACGAAAAACTGTTTTAGTGTAGTAACCATGATTTTTTTTTTGACTAAAGCCCTAAAGTATTCTCTCGACAGCTTAGATATATTGACTGATCGGGGTGAAACTTAATACTTAAGTTTTTTCCATAAATCGGAAGATCCCAGTGATTTAAGACCCAATTTTGGCCTTCGGTTGCCGGAAGTGGCAGGTTCCATAGGAGTTTTTTCATTTTTTGCAAATATTTTCAAAAGTATAGAGCATTTTTGAAGTATAGAGAGTTTTGGAAAACAGTTTTAATAAAAAATTGTATTTCACCAAAATTCGGCGGATTTACTGTTAGCTAAAAATTGCATACTAAAGCTTTTTTCATAAATTGGGAGAACTGTTCGAAATTTGCTGGACATCTGCGTACCAGAAGTTGCAGCTTCCGTAGGAGTTTTTTCACTTTTTGCTATGTAGTTTGTTGTTTGCTATGGAGTTTGTTGGTTTTCTGAAAGTTAAGCAGAACTAATGATTTTTGATTTTACAAGATAATTTTTTCACAAATTTAGTAGGTTCAATGTTTCGCTTTAGAAATTAAAGCAAGCGATGCATTAGAGATCTATGTAAAGTAAGTAAAATGAACATTTCTGACCGTTTGGTGTGGTTTAGTGTGATTTGCGAAAAGAATTGCAGCTCTGAGTGCAAATAAGGAGATAAATGAATGAGTCGCTTATTGTTCCAGATCTGCTAAAGATGCTCACACGCCTCATGACAGCCATCGATAACTACCCTTACAGACAAATGCATAGTCCAAATTTTAAATATGAATATAGAAAAAACATGTCCTTAGCCATCCATAACACCCTCGTCAATTTTTATTGAACACTCAATTTTATTACAAAAATGTTCAAGTTTGTTACTGTTAAAATAATAATATCTTCTGTTATTAGAAGATTGTTTGATCGAGGTTATCTCTTCTAGTTCTGTTTTATTTCAGGGTAAAGTTTTGAAAAACTTGAGAAACACTATATTCTTTTCAAAATTCCAACCCTTGTTTCTGATTTGATAAAACTTCCTAAATTTTTATTATTCCAAATGAAAACATTAAAAATATTCTGATTTGTTATAGTACAAGCATTGTGTTTGAAACTTCCCAACTACACTACACAAATTCATATATTTTTAATTACGTAGGTCACATTTACCAGTATAAAAATACCACTACAAAACATAAACGACGAGTGTGGCATGACGGAATTCCCATACGCATTTCATTAATCGACTACTTAGTCGTGTATTTTTACTATACAAGCTCAGCCTTGAAAGTGCGAGTCATAAATTCGTAGATCTCACCGACACGCGATCCATTAGACTTGAATAAACCCAAAAACTCCAACTGAAAAATAAAAATGCAAAACTTTACAATCTACTAATAAAAATTTTTTCTCCTGCAAAAAACTTGTTTGAATTAAAAACATGTAAGATTATCTCGGTTAATTTATAAGATAACAGATAACATTTAATTATCTATTTATTACTAATTTACATTATGCGGTAATTGTTTTCTCAACTGTATTGTGAATCAATCGAATTGCAAATAACAACTTGCGTTATAGATAAACAAGACATATGTGATGTTACCCCCGTCGCAGCGTACGTGAATGCATAATAGATAACATCTTAGCTGCGATATCAGAACTTAACTAAATGTAATTGTAAGATTGCGAACGACATTACGGACAAGAATTGTATTTATGATTATAAAAAATGATTTATAATTAATGTTTCCGTGGTGGAAAGTCATAAATTTTCAAGTAAGCACAAACAATTATCTAAAAATGATTTACAATGGCTTTGAATGCATTCTGTAATTCGCATCGATCAACGATCTGTATCTTCATTGGGAATTTAAACCTGCCCTTGCTATCTCTGAAATACGCTCTAGATAATATACGAGTACATATACAAACACTGAAATGCCTCTTTATTAATATTAAAGAAGCTAATCAATTTTAGACTTTGTTTCTTTAGGTTGCGGTTACGAAACAAAATTAGTAACAACCTAAATTAAATTAACGACTCAATTACCGTAAATAAATCACTTCCATTTAGTGTTATAATCAATTTGACCATCAATCTAATAATTGTTTCATAATAATAAATGTTTTGGGTGGATTATTAAATTATTTTCTTTGTATCACTGAAAATTCCCTATCAATCACGAGTGAGGTTTAAATTTATCAGGAAAGGCAATGTGCGCACTTATTTTTGGATTAATAGTAAGAAGTATCTTTCATTATATCACGGTGTTAGTTTTCTGTGGAGAACCCATTCCCAGTAAATAGTTCAAGAGTGTTCATCAGAAATCAGAGATAAAAATACTTCAAAATTTGGACAAAGGATATTGCCGATAAATGGTAAGCAAACCATTTATCGGCAATTTCTTCAAGCGGTTTCGAAATGAAGAACTAAATTTACTCTAAAGCAAAAACATATCTTACAAGATTAAGTACCATCTCAGATCGAATTATATAAGCCATTCTGTCAACTTCAGTTTAATGATAACACCAATGTGCATTTTGTTTGACAGGAGTGCAACATCAGCTGCGATAGAATAAACAAACGTTTAGGGCAGTATCCAATATCCAAGGCCATATCTTATCAGTAGCAGGTAAATTAGAAATAGATTCCAGGAGTTTAAAAGAGTCCGAATTGCACTTCATAGCTATCCTGCCCTACTACTGTGAGGGAACAGACGTGTCCTGCTACTTCAGTAAAAGACTTGGATACGTGATATATAGCGTGATATATATAATACAGTTTGACGTATAAAATAAAGACTATGCCAAGACACCCTCTTTGGAGAGCGTAGAACTATACATTCATACCTCCTCACGGTGCGACTATATAAATGTGTTTATGGTAGGACTGCATGCATTAAGTCTCTTCAACAGTACGTGACCCATACACTTAACATGCTGGTTGAGCGAACCTTCTCTCAAGAAACAACTAAATTATGAACCCTACACATAGACTTTGGGTTACCATATCCGATTCATCCCAAACACGACCCCGAAAATTGTGTAAGAAACATCGCTACATAAAAATATATCTATTTTAGCTAAGAAACTATCTTTAATGCTCAGGCAGTGACGATAACAGCACCACAGAAAGTGGGGTTGCTGACCGAGAAACTCTCTACAGCCGATTCACGAGTAAATTTGAAATGTGATAATTTCGACATTTAAATTGCACATCTGACGATTTGAAAATATTAATGTTTGTGCAAGGACGCAATAAGCCGTTAGACGTTACCCAGTCTACGAGGAACTCCTTATTAAGTTGGACAGCCTAGAGATGGAACACGAAGCAGCTGGAGTGGCTGCAAAGTCGCTGGTTTTATGCCAAGGCGGAACAGAACACTAAGACGCCGAAAGAAGAGGCATCGAAAGCGAAGTTTCCGTGTCGAAAGTAAAGGGCAATTGATTTCCGCAATGATTGCTCATTTCGTGAAAATGAATGTCTTGTTTGAGAGCAGGCCGATCCCAAGGCAGCTTATTGTGAGTCAACTACATCAAGACGATGTCTCCGTGGAGGATAGCACGAAATTAAAATTGCAACACGATATAGTCCACGGATCTGACTAAAAGAGCGTGCAAAGATTAGGCAAGTATGGCTAGCTCTAGATCTATGGCTAGCTCTAGATCTAAGGCAAAGGTGATGACGAAAATAGTACCACATCTAATTAGCACAAATTTTCGTCGCCCTTCAATGATTCACTTCACAATAAATGCCGATATCTTCCGCAGCAGCTGTGCCGATCGAAAATCGGCTCAAGAGATTCCAATTATTGGAAGTAATCAGATCGATCGATTACTCGGTTTTCACTACACTGTTGGTAGGGTTGAACGAAGTACTGGAACCAAACAAGAATCCATTGCCAACGCCGGAAGAAATATCCTCGAAGCTGAGTCAATACCGAGGGTTCAGCAAAATCGACCTGTCCGACGTCTTCTTGCAGGTGAAAATGAACGCCGAATCAAAAAACTTATGACGATCGACACCCATTGTGGCCTGTTTCGAGCAGGCCGCCTGCAAAAGGGTGCGAAAACTGCACCTGACATTTTTCAACAATTAATTGACACAATTATGAGCGGCATGACAATCTTCATGGGTCATTGGAAAAACGGCGCACCAAGAACCTTTTGAGAAGCCTAAAATGTGCTGATTTTGAACTTGGCGATAACCCACTATGACTCGAAGAAGAAAATTATCGTGTCGACGGACGCACCCAGCTATGACACAGCGGCAGTATTGATACTCGAACTGCCAGACCCACCAAACGGACCATCATGCATACCGCATCGCCATTTACGAAGATCGAGAAAACTACCGGCTGATCCAGCGGGAGGCTTAAGCATTGATGTTTGCTCTGAAAAGTTTTATCGATACATCTACGGTCACAAGTTCAAGCTTTAGACGGATCATAAATCGCTGTTGGCGATTTTTGAATCGAAGAAAGGCATTCCGTTGTACACAGTTTGTCGATACGATATACACTTATTTTGTTCAGTTACGATTTCATCATCAAATACGTGAACAAGGAGAGCTTTGCGTATGTGAATTTCATTTCGCGATTAATTGCCGGTCACGAGAAACTAGATGAAGAAATTATCGTTGGAAGCTTGAAAAACGCGGTGGTGTTTTGCAATTGATACAGCAAAACAGCTGTCAGTAACCTCCACCCTCATCGAGAACGGTTGGCCGCTATCATCTAAGCCGATAAAGCAGCCAGAGGTTGCAATATATTTCGCTGGATGAGAGGAACTAATGATCATCATTCGTCGTTCCGAATCGCTACAGTAACCACATTTTTTCGGGATGAACCAACGTCATTCAGAAGTCGCCCGCATGAAACTGTCGAAAAACTGGTAAGGTAACTACTGTGGAGATTGCACTACCAACGTAAAAACCCGAACCAAATGCACGTTACAGTCATGGCCAATGCCAAAAGGTCCATGTTCAAGAGTGCACGTGTTGCCAGTACCTGGCTATCATTGACGCGTTTAGCAAAAACCAGAAGATTTTAAAATGCAGTCTCGTATTTAAACGGTCCCAAATTTGTGTCAGTAGGATTTGCAGGGAAAGCGACATCGAAAACATCAGAATGGCACCGTTTTACCGACATTCAAATGATTAGGCTGAAAAATTCGTCGACTCGTTGAAAACCAGATTAAAGAAGCTAGAAGGACAAGATAATGTCGATCACATTTTACGCAAATTATTGATGCGCTATCATTATATCGTGTATACACACCTTCATTTGCCTTTGGTATGAAGTCATCCTTTCAAGTGATGATGGGGCAATCGATGACAATGAAATTGGACTATGTAGCAACAATGTAACAACAATGTAACAACAATGTAGCAACAATTCAATCAGCACCATGGCGAAAAGTGGAAAGAGTTCCAGGGCACCAGTGGCTGGTGAGGACGTATTGGACTAAATTTTCAGCAAGTGTCGAGCAATAATAAATGCAAATGGGCACGCGGAGTTATTTGGGGGTTGGTAAACTAACTTGTGCTGACCGAAACATATTTGGGCAAGAAATTAAAACTCATGCCAGCTAAATGAAAAAGCGATTCACTTTCCTCGATGACGGCGGAATCGTTTTAATGGACGATTTTGATTTACCAGCGGCAAGAGTAAAGAAGGTTCTGCCAGGACTGGTAACTGGATCCCAGGACGAATATGTTGGGGAGGCCAGAAGAAATTCCGAGGGGGAGAGGCCACAACCACGTCGCACGGCTCGAGCTAATACCCGACGAGCCCCGCATCGCTATGATGGTTACGACATGACCAGACTGATTCGCCGATCAACGGAATAAGCACAATTAAAGGGAATCTCTATACCGGGTAGTGGCAGCTTCAATGGGAGCTTTTTAATTTTTTGTAATGATGTTGAAAAGTTTAGCATTTACAAAAAACCACAGAGAATTAAAAGATTTAAATAAATTTACTTAGCCCGCCCATAACCCTTCAATTTTTAAACCTGCATTAAATTTAAATGTTGTCTACAATGACAAATGGATAAGATATTTTAAGCTGGAAGACCAATCAAGAATAATCTTAAAACACGATCCGAGAACAATCCGTGTCTTGTTTTAAGTCTGTTTGACATGTTTTGATGTTTGGATGTTAGGTTGTTTATTTTAAATATAATACTGTGGACAAAAAATAGTAAGACTTTGTTCATAATTTTAAAATTCTTTATTTATTTCTCCAAATCTATTTCGTCCCCCTCAAAGTAATCCCCCCGGCCTCAATACACTTGTGCCAACGTTTTTTCCAATCCGCGAAACAGTTGTTAAAGTTAATTTCCGGAATAGCCTCCAATGCGCGTAGCGATTCACGTTTAATGTCTTCAATTGACTCAAAACGGTTTCCCCGGAGCCGTCGTTTGAGTTTGCTGAACAGCCAAAAGTCACACGGAGCTAAATCAGGCGAATATGGTGGTTGCCATATCGTTGGGTGGAATTTTTGGCGAAAAAATCACGTAAAGACTCATCGCCAGTTATAATACGTTTCATGACATCCTGGTAGTCGGAAAGCATTGTTCCACAGATGTCAACGCGACGCTGTTTTTCCAAAACATTGAGTGATTTTGGTCCTAATCGTGCTTTCACTTTTCTTAGGCCCAAATGTATCTTTCAAAATGGTTTTTTTCACTGATCCTTTCGATATTTCAACGACGCCAGTAAGGTCTCTGACTGTTAATCGTCGATTCTCGAGCACCAATTCCTTGATTTTATTAACGTGTTGATCATCAGTTGATGTTGATGGCCGTCCTAGACGTGATTCGTCGTCAACACGTTCTCTTTGAACAATTTGTACCAATCAAAAACACTTGCTCGCGACATACAATTATCACCGAAGGCCTTTTGCAACATTCTTAACGTTTCGGCACCACAAAATTGATTCCGCACACAAAATTTAATGGAACTTCTTCGTTGAATAATTTCACTCATTGTAAAAATCGCCGAATGCGGTTTTTGTAGTTCAGAGAGACAAGCGTATACTAAACACTAATGATTATTTTGATGTGATATTTGGCACAAATGCCATTGACAGTTATACCAACATAACAAAAAAAATTTCGACGAATGGTTTTCCGCGCGAAATTTAAATTACAAAGTATTACTACTTTTTGCCCACAGTAGTATGATATCGACAGGGCTGTTTAAATAAAATAGTAAATTTATTTTGTTAATTTAAACGTTAATTATCATTTTTCGAGTGCTCTTAACCTACACCGACCAAATTAACCCGTCCCAATGAAACCTGTACTATAATTTGTTACACATTTATTACAATTTATTACAACAAATCCCGACTTTATTACAGTTACTGTTTTCGAGGAACGAGTGGTCGGTTTAGCTTACAATTAAACCTGCACCGCCAAAATTGTAACTTTTGATGTAGCTGTGATACCGCGATGATTCTTGAACCAGAATTTATTACAAATTAATTACATTGAATAAGTTAGTTCAAGACCACTCCTATAACTTGCCTAAGGGTAAATTTCACCCCAAAACGATTATAAATATATTTCAAAAACGTCAATTTAACTAAATTTAATAAATTTTTTTACACCAGACTGCCATAAGATTTTAGGAAAAATGTTGCAAGAAGTCTTGTCGAGAGTAGTTAAGCCCTATCCAGATGTGTAATAAATTATTTTTGTGTCACGATACGCGGAATTGGCTCCCAACGGTAGAGGCCTCGAATAGGTAATTTAAGGGTCGATTTTACCACCATTAATAATTTATTACACTAGACCGCCACCAGATATGGGGTCTAATGTTACTCTGTGGTCGTTGTTAAGGGTAGTCAACCTTATACAGGCGTGTAATAAATTATTTTTGAGTCAGGTTACACGGAATTTGCTCCGAACGGTAAAGGTTTGAAATTGTTAATTTAAGGGTCGAATTTGCCACCTTTAATAATTTATTACACCAGACCGCCACTAGATATTGAGTCAAATGTTACTTCTTGGACATTGTGGTGGGCAGATCGACCTTATCCAGTTGTGTAATAAAATATTTTTGTGCCGGGATACGCGGAATTCGCTCCCAACGGTAGAGGCTTCAAATAGGTAATTTAAGGGTCGATTCTACCACCATTAATAATTTATTACACCAGACCGCCTCCAGATATTGAGTCAAATGTTACTACTTGGACATTGTGGTGGGCAGGTCAACCTTATCCAGTTTTTGAGTTAAATGTTACTCCTTGGACATTATGGTGGGTAAGTCAACCTTATCCAGATTTATAATAAATTATTTTCGAGTCACGATACTCGGAATTGGCTCCCAATGGTAGAGGCTTCAAATAGGTAGTTTAAGGGTCGATTTTACCACCATTAATAATTTATTACACCAGACCGCCACCAGATTATTACATTAATTATTAACCTAAATTATTAAAGGTGGCACCATCTTACACAACTGGATAAGGTTGACCTGTCCACCACAATGTTCAAGGAGTAACATTTGACTCAATACCTAGTGGTGGTCTGGTGTAATAAATTATTAAAGGTGGCAAATTCGACCCTTAAATTACCTATTCGAGGCCTCTACCGTTTGGAGCCAATTCCGCATATCGTGACACAAAAATAATTTATTACACATCTGGATAGGGCTTAACTACTCTCGACAAGACTTCTTGCAACATTTTTCCTAAAATCTTATGGCAGTCTGGTGTAAAAAATGTATTAAATTTGGTTAAATTGACGTTTTTGAAATATATATATAATCGTTTTGGGGTGAAATTTACCCTTAGGCAAGTTATAGGAGTGGTCTTGAACTAACTTATACAATGTAATTAATTTGTAATAAATTCTGGTTCAAGAATCATCCCGGTATCACAGCTACATCAAAAGTTACAATTTTGGCGGTGCAGGTTTAATTGTAAGCTAAACCGACCACTCGTTCCTCGAAAACAGTAACTGTAATAAAGTCGGGATTTGTTGTAATAAATGTGTAACAAATTATAGTACAGGTTTCATTGAGGCGGGCTAATTTGGTCGGTGCAGGTTAAGAGCACTCATTTTTCGATTACATGTTTATGATAATTTGAATCTGCATTATCAACGGCTATTTTTTGTTGTTGCAGTTAAAACTGCATTATCGACATTTTTAAATTTGAACTATCGGCTAGAATTAACAATGTAGTATGTTGTTATTAACAAAGAATTCAGCAATTAAATAAAGTATGTTGTTCATTATTATTATATCAAAAATTTTGTCAAATCTCAGAGATGTCTAAAGATACGGAATATGTGAGTAGTCCTTTCAAATCACCAGTATGTCTTATAATATGTATGGTTCCTACAAAAATTTTAAATCTCAAACATTTTTTGGCCACATATTTTGGCCAAAATATGTTTACTTTACGGGAAACCTGATAGCCGTTTAATTTGCATATAGTTAGCATGTGTTAACACGTGCTGATTTTATTTCATTCAATGACAGTGAGCGCGAAAGGCACTTCATCGTTTGGTCCATCCGTTAGTTTTTATGATCGCATTTTGCAGTTTATTAGTTGTTTCCTCTACCTACGGTGCCTTGTCATCAACAACCTATTTATTGGTTTAGGATAGATCCTTAGAAACTCTTAAATCAAAATGCAGCAAATTTTATTAATTCGTTTTTTATTAATATTAATTAATATTTTACGAGAGAAAAAATATTAGGAATTCCATTAAACAAAAGAAATTTGCTAAACATTAAAGTATTAAGCCTCGCTCGAAATTACACAAACTAATCTCGGAGACTTGGAAAAAAATCAAATTTAAAAAAACACAAAACGCATTTGTATACAGGGGAAGAAAAAAATATTTGTAATTAATTAATTAAGTAAATTAAAAAATTATTTAACAATAAAATAAAAATAATTTTTAAATATCATCGGTGCAATTTCGTCCGATATGAAATTACGTTCGGGCCGGTACGATGAGTACGGATTAATTTCGGGCGTTTGAATTACATTCAGCTTGCGTTTTGACTCCGTAGTTAAACGTTCATAGTCTTTTGGTGATTCAAGTTCTGTATACGAGGTAACAATGATTGGGCAATTTTGTTCGGTGGCCGCGACAATTGTTTCGGGCCATGTATCCAATTCACGGAAACCAGTTGGACGATGTAAGCCCGGATTAAAGAAACATACTGAAAGTATAGTTATGGAAAGCTCAGATTGAAATTGATACACAAATTTACCAAATCAAATACTCACTTAGATCAGGTTTCGTAAAACAAGATGTCTTACAATAACTATGGTATAATTTACCACACTGAAAATCAAAACGAACTGCTCGACACGATTGACGACACGCACGGCACATTCTGTAACATAAAAACAAAAATTTAGTATACGGCATTGCGCGGACACCTTACTGTAGCAATAAGTATTTGCCTTACCTTATTCTACTTAAAATGTCTAATGGCAAATTCTCTGAATTTAATTCCGGACCAATAAATACAATTTTCAATTCCACTAAATTCGGTACTAAATGTAAAAAAAATGCTTCCCACTTATCCAGCATGTCGGCCTCAAATTGTATTTCGGCCCCGACTAAATGTATCGTATACACGTCACCAATTGGTTGATCACAACTTTGGGCACAATACAATGCGGTAAGCGGTGCTGTAGCTAACTGCGTTAAAATCGAATAGCCACAATCATCTTTAAGATCGTTGAAATTTTTGTACAAATCGCAGAACACGTGATTTATTGATTTGGGCAATTTATATGGCTTTACCGCCATTTTCGTTGGCATTGTCGGTTCAATTTTGCCATTCTTTTTCTGTTCCACAACAATTTTTTTATACAGATCATAATATTTACACCATTTTTGATGTGTCTCCGGGTTTAAATGGTCCTCGTGTGCGATGCAATATGCTGCCTGTTGGCAATTTTTACAGTTGATGATTAGTTCGGGATTGGATTCGCGACATGTTGATTTTGCGCATAGCCGAGGAAATAAAATTATTTCTCGTTCGTATGGTTGAAGGGGGCGTTGCAATGCAGATTGGCACAAGTTCATGGTGTGCACTCGAAGTGAACGATATTCATCATCAGTTAAGATTTTTGCGTTATGGAAAACATGGCCACCTCGTTTTTCTGCAATTTCATACAGCGCTTGGCACAATGGTTTGTGGTTATTGGCATCCTGTTTTTCGTGTTTATCGGAACAATAAGCGACCATCTGACATTTTTTACACGGGCTTATCTTTTGTAACGGAAGTTGGCATACAATACAATTTGAGGCTATAAATACTTGTCGCGGAATAAATTTATATTCGTAGTATTCTTCATCCTCGTCATCATCGATGCCATCGTCCATTAATTCTTTTGGATTTAACGTTTTAGATGATAGTGGCAGTGTGTTAGCTGTGGTTAGGTCCCCTCGAGCCTTCGATATAATTTCAAGCATTTCCGCGATATTTGGAATCTTTTTATTTTGCAATTCAGGTGGAATTTGTATTTTGTATGGTGATGGTGTGCTGGTCGCCCCCGACGATGGTGAGGTTACGTTTCTTGACTCGGGCGACGGTTTTTTTTGTTTTTTATTTTGTTTGGTGCTCCAACCCTTGTCGGTGGCTGGTTGATTTGGAGGGGATTGGGTTGGAGCACTAAACAAGTTTTTTGGGTTCGATTGATTAGTTTTGGTTTCATCGTTCCAACTCTCACTGGTTTGGGGGGAGTTGGGAGTTGGAACGGTCTGCAAGTTTTTTGAATTCGATGATTGTTGTTGTTTTTGGGAAACTGGTGGTATTTTTTCTTTGCCAGGTTTTGGCAAGAGGTCGGGTTTCTTTTTATTATTATTATTGCCACCACCATTTTGTTGTTGTGGTTTTTGATTTTTATTTTTAGATACTAAATGCTCAGGTTTTGGTGGTATTTCTGGTTTACCCGTTGTTGTTGGTGATGTAGCGGTTTGTTGATTTTTTGGCTTGGCTCCAGTTTTATTTTTGTTATCAGCTTTTTGTTGTTTATCTGTATTTTTAGATGTATCTCCGTCTTCACTCAGTTTTTCGCTAGCTGAACGTAATGCTTGTTTTTGTTCTGGTGACGCAACCATTACAGCGTCCAAAATTTCCAACAATTTTGACGCAAACTTTACACCCTCAATTTTCTCTTGTGCTGTTTTCTCTGGCAGGTCGTGAAGTTGTTTTTCATCACCAGATTCCGATTGTTTGGCATTTAATTCATCTTTAGTACGTTTATTTTCCGTGGGAGAAACAGATTTAAGCGATTTTGTTGTATCATCACCGGTGACAGCATTAGCAGACAGAACAAAATCGCTTCCTCCCTCGTTTTTTGAACTAGTTGATTTGGTGTCTTCATTGGGCTGGCTACGCGTTTCTATCCGATTCTTATCTGAAATCGTTTTTAAATTGTCGATTTTAATGGGTTCGGGTACAGAGGCAGCATCTATTAGTTCTGAGAGAGCTTCACTAATCAGTTGCTTTTCAGCTTCCTTTTTTGAAAGATGCGGCGACACTGGTAGTGATGTATCTACCTTTAATTCGATTTTATCTTGAATCGGAATTTCTGGCACCAGTTTTACTTCAAATTCACGAGTTGGTGAAATAAATGGTACGGGAGACGGAGTTTTTTTTAAATTGGCGATTGGATCAGGAATTGCCTGGATATTGAGTTTTCGTTCTTCGGGTTTATTGAATAAGGGTTTTGGTTTGATTTCTGGTTTCTGTTGTGGTTTAGGTTCAGATAATTTTAACTCAAGTGGAGGTGTTGATAGTTCTAAAACAGCGGGTTGATCTACAGGCACTGGATGTGTTTTCACTTCAACTGGTTTTACAGTTGGCTTCGGTTCTGGTGTTTTTGCCTTTTTATCCTGCTTCTTTTGTTGTTGTTTATTTTTGCCTTTACCTCCTTGGTGGTCCTTTGTGGAATCTTCTTTCTTGGATTCCACAGGGTTTTGTTCTGCGGATGGTTGAGGATTCAGTATCGGCTGACTCGGCGTAACAGCAGCTACTGCAGCAGGAATAGGTTTTGGTATTGCTACTTTTATTTCTGGCTTGATTTCCGGCTTAACTTCCGAATTTTCTGCCAATTTAGTTTGGGATGAACCTTCTGGTTTAGTTTCAGGAATTAAATTTGATTTATCTTCGACTTTCACTTCTGATTTAATTTCAGATGAAGTTTCTGGCTCAGGTTCAGGTTTCACTACCGGTAGGATTTCTATTTTCTCTTCTGGTTCTTTTTGCGGTGCTACTTCAGGCTTAGCTACCGTTTCTGTATCAGATTTTAGATCTGATTTGATTTCAGGAGTAGTTTGTGGTGCGGATTCAGGTTTAGGTTCCGACTTTATTTGAGGTTCTGAAATAACCACAGGCTGAATAACTGATGTGATTTCAGGTTTTACTTGAGATTCTGGGTTGGCGCCCGGCTTAATGAGTTCTACTATTTCTTCTGGTTTAATCTGTGCTACTTCAGTTTCAGGTTTCATGCCAATTTTAGGTTCGGATACGATTTCACTTGCATTTTCAGCGACTTGTTCCTCCGAACTCGACAAAACGGTTTTTGATTCACATTTTAGGTTTCCTTGATTTGCATATTCTGGTTTATCTTGTGTCGCTTTCGTTTCGGATTTCACTGCGATTTTTGGCTCAGATACAACTTCACTTGTATTTTCAGCTAATTGTTCCGAACTAGATTCAGATTTGGATTCTAGTTTAATATTTGACTGAACTTCATTCGTCGTTGGTTTAGCTTGCGTTGCTAGAGGTTCAGGTTTCTTTGAAATTTTTGGTTCGGACACTATTTCACTTGCATTTTCGGCTACTTGCTCCGAACTTGACTCAGTTTTTGATTCAAATTTAATGTTTCCTTGATTTGCATTTGCTTTTTTCTCTTGTGGGTCTTGTTTATTATTTTTAGCATTATTTTTCTTATTTGATTTTGGCGATTGCTTGTTGTCGTTTTTTTGCGATGGTTTCGATTCTTCTGTCCTTACTGGTTCCGTCGGTTTGACTTCGTCAGATTTGACCTCTTCTGCTTTAACTTCGGGTAGCTGTTGTTCAGGCTTTGATGCTTCCACGGATACATTTGTCTTTTTGTCTTGCTTACCCTGCTGTTTCTTATCTTGTTTATTTTCCTCTTGTTTGGCTTCTTCAATTTTGTCTACTACTTCTGGAGATTTTGACGGTTGAGTACTTACGTTTGTCTTTTTATTGTTATCCTGTTTACCTTGTTGTTTTTTATCTTGTTTCGATTTTTTGTTGTCCTGTTTACCGCTTCCTTTATTGTTTGCCGCGGTTTCTGCTTTAGCTTGATTTCCTTCGATTTGAACGGTGGCCTCAACGGATACTTCCTTTACTATATCAATGGTTTCTTTTGGAGCTTCTGCAGGTTTTCCTGCAATAGCCTCAATTTTAATGTCTTCGCCGTCATCAACTTCCTTCTCGCCTGTATTTGATTTATTTTTGTTGCGGCGGTTACGATTCCGGCGTTTCGCAGTTCCAGTATTTGGTGGTTCGGTTGATTTCTCAGTCGAGTGTTCTTCACTAACCGCGGCTGGTGTTACCGTTACCTTTTCAATTGGTTTAGCGGCTTGGGTTTGTTGTTTTCCTTTATTGTTTGGTTTCTTTTGAGATTGTTGGTTCGTTTTATTTTCAACAGGGGCCGCTACCAAGAGAGGTCCCGGTTTATCAGCTTCAGGTGAAATATCTTCGCCTTGTTCTTGTTGATTTTTATTTTTCTTGTTACGATTACGTTTCTTCTTTAATGTTTGTGAATCACTTTCACAATTTTCAGCCGTTTTGGTTGCTTCGGCAGGCGTTGGTACTTCGGCTTGTTTAGATGGTTCCTCGATTTTCTGTTTAGCTTCCTTAGATATATCGGCAACGACAGGTTCGACCTTCTCAACTGATTGAGTGGGTTCCGGTGGCTTGGCACAAACAGCAACAACAGGTGTCTCGCCCTTTTCCTCTTTAGCTGCCACATTAGGCTTATTAGGTGTCGGTGGAGCGGCTGGACCGCCACCTCCGCCACTTTTTGCCTTATTCTTTGGTTTATTGCGTGGCATTTTGGAAACTTAAAAAATCTAAAAATATAAAAATAAGATTATTTTTAAATTTTGAAAAAACAGATGATCATGTTTTTTAATTAGTACGATAATTGATATTGGTTTAAATGTAAATATAGGAAATTTGATATAACTGTTAACTGATGGCTGATTTACTTGATAAATTTGTACATAACACGTGTAAGTTAAATAAATAAATAAACGCCCACACATTTTTGGATTGCTCAATTAAATGTTAATTGAGTAAAAAATATAATTAAGAAATCGTCATAAAACCAGTGCTTCTTAAAAAATAATCCGCGAATCTTTTAAATAAAGCGATCCATTTAAACGATCCATGCAAACTGCAACTGAAATTCATTCAACCCGCGCACGAACACAGTAGCATAAAGTTCTTGTATTTTTTAGAAAATTATGAAAAATATATGTTCGAAGATTTATTTTTAATGAAAATATCTTTAATAATAATAAAATACGCCAACCTTTTAGCAAGGTCTTCTAAATAAATTTAAAATTAAACGAATGTATGTGCCAACATTTTTTCGTATAGCAATTTGTTTCTTTACAAAACTACAAAACACGTGGTTTTGCCTTATTTTATAAAACCTCGCTAAACTATCTTACATTTTATAATGCAGCAGTACCTGCAAAGTGTAGCAATTTTTTGTTTTTTTTATATACACATCTGTTTAATTTTACGTAAGAAAAATCTAAACAGTTTTTTATGAGTTTTGCACTTGAAATTTTAAATTATTATTATTTAGAAAAACGTCTATTTTTAAATTAAGATAAATATTTGTAATAACGAGTTTATTCGATACATCGTATTTAGAGTGTAGGCGGTTTCACGTAAAATCATAATTTCATCTAGTACAATATTGTTTTGTGTTTTAAAATTTTATGGTGCTGTGACAGTTATCCAAATCATTTGTTTAGGTTTTAAATAATTATTTAATTATAAAGATAAACATACAAACGAATCAAACTGGTAAATTATATTAATGTTTATATCTGTCTATCTATTTTATACCGGAGGTGGTTTTAGGTAACCAGGGTGCTTTGGGCAACCAGGCGGAGATGTGTAACTAGATATGACATTATTTCGTTATCTACAGATCGATCAATCAGCCAAACGGAAATGGAGGTGTTTTTTTATGTTTTATCCAAACGAGACGTCTAACAATAACTGATTCAACTAGGTTTTTCAGGTTTATTATTTTGTACAGCTACATGTTTCATTGTGGAAAGGTATACATACTACATAGTAAACTCGTCAATTAATTTCGTTGAATTCAAACCAGTGAAAGAATCAAAAACAAATAGACACACAAAGCTGCCTCAAAAAATAATTGCGGCGTTCATGTTGGGGTTACCAAAAACCCAATTATGCCAGAATAATATGAAGAGATAATGAATCGACTAAATATGGTCATCAGATAAGTACTCTTTAAAATTATTTTACTCATCACACATTTTGTTAGTAAACTCTTTTATGATATCGTATGGAAGTGAGTTCAAAATACCGAGAAAAATTTTGGCCTATATTGGATTTTTCAGAGGGAATTTCTGATATAAAGTCTTTAAGATAACAATATATATAAACAAGACTTTACATTCTTGTTTTTATGGGATCGATTTGCATAATGAAGAATTTACCGAGAATTTAAACTGATTTAACATCTTAGTATTTGTGTAGTATTAATCTTCACAAATAGACCATGCCTCAATTTAAGGAAACCAATGTGGGAACAAACATTAACTGACAATAATTTCAAGGGTATCTGGCTCAAGTTACATTTGTGTTTACGGGAGAGTGAAAAAGAAGCATTTCCGGCTATTTAGTGTTTAGTATATTTACATACTTTAATGTTTTTTTTGTAGTTTTAAATAGCTGCCTGCTTCTTTTATTTCTTAAATATAAAATCTAAATATAAGCTCATTTATCTTTTGCGCGGAGATTCCGAATTTCAACGATATTCAAATCATTTTAATTTTAGTTACAAACAAGCTTTCCGAAGGTAATTTCTTGTAGTAAAGAGATTCAACTTTGTTTCGTTGAGAATTCAGGTTTAAAGAAATAATTTTCCAGGCTGTTTTATACCGTTTTGTATAAAATAATAAATTAATAATAAAAAGTACATTTTGAAAATGGCTTGTCACGAACACAAACGTAAACGGTCTAAGCAACATATCATAAAATTTAGCACAAGTCACAACTTAAACATTACAAAACGTTAAAGTTAGAAAATACATTGACGAGCCCTAGACATATTCATACCCCTTGAGAAATTTAGGAAGTATAGGTCTTAAGCAAATGGGGCTTCATTAAATACTTAAAGCTTAATAGTTTGTTTTAAAAATGAATGTATTTCCCGAAGCATTTGGAAACATGACAGTGACCACTTTTCTTCTGAACTTAATAAAGTAACTCAAAGATGGAGCCAACTGGTTGTTATCAAAACGTTGACAGTGTCTTTGAGGTTCATTGACTCAAATTGGGTATCCAAAAAACTTAGACTGTGTCACTCGTTAATCAACCAACATGATTAAGATAACGCTGAAATTATCATAAAGAACTGGAAAGAAACAAAGAATAGTGAATTTTACTAAAATCATGTGTTCTAGTATGTGTCTACCTAGTGTTGCCTACATTTGAATTTGCATATATATTATTGAAAGTATACTAAAGACTACTGGCATCGGTATTTTGTTGGGCTAAATGAGTGATTTCTAAACAGGCGAGTTTTTTTTAACCAGGATCAACGAAAACAACAATATTAATTTATTTCACACAAGCTCAAGGAAGTCACTACAGCAAGCTTATCGTGGCCATTGTCGTGGTTGTTAGTAATATAAGAAGTACACATAATTAAAGTGTGCTTAAATTATCATATTATATGTGCCAGATACCTTCATAATGTGTATTAAAATGAATGACACGTAAGATGCAAGTTGAATGACGCAAGCCTTATAAAAACGATTTTATGGAAAGGAGAACCAAAGAAAATTATGTAAACTGAAAATGAAATTTATAGTAATTTTCAATTTCAAATGAAAATTTTAATTCAAATGCAATGTTACCTACACCAATATTCTCAAGTAAATTTTGAATTTTTTGCTAATTAAACTAAGCTTGTTACGGTATAATTTAGAAAATGATTTGCGGTGAAATATATCGAATTTTCGTGGTAAATTCCGATTTATCTATCACAACAAAAACAGCATTTTGTTCTTAGGTTGGTTCATGGTAATTCATTTTCGAAAAATTTCACTTTCTTGAACCTAACATAACCGACAAACCTATAGTCCCAATTGTTAAACCAAACTTGAATTTGTTGGATAAAGGCTAGATGTATTTAAAATTTTGGAAGATTAAAGATTTTAATCAATTTTGAATGTAAGAATCTGTCTAAAATTTGATTTGTATATACAAGATTCAATAATTAGACTTGTCAAGCGCTCAGGAGAAGGAATTTATACAAATATATGAAACTTTTCTTAAATAACGACCTTAACGAATCGTAGAAATAGAACAGTGAATTTCAAATTGCATTCAATAATTCTTCAAGACTATAAGTATACCAGTATATGCAAATTAAGTCCAACCATACTTGGTGTTTTCCAATTTTGATGCATGTGAATTTTCGCATGTGTTTCTAGCCGCACTATTTTTAATTTTTGTCGGTACTCAGCGAGTTTTAATTACACGAAAACATGTATTGCATCGAAGGTTGTTGTCCGGTAGTAAATGTATGTACATGAAATTGTTTTACCACAGGTTTATTTTAAAATTTTTTCTTTAGCAGTAAACTAATTTCATAGACCGATGTTTACAATAATTTCTCTTGATTAATTGATCAATTGCAGACGAGAGTAGTATAGTTTGCTGCAGAAGCGTTCGCCTGAGCCCTAAATCATAAAATTGGGTATGAAAAAAATATGACAAATTCAGAAAAATGTAGAATACGTTAGCTGTACAATTAAAGGTATTTATATGGTGAACTTTTGTAGTTACTTTTTGAAGTGGCATGTTCAGAATAGCTAGAGCCTAGTAACATTTTGTTCCAACTTATTCTCCTCTTTCCTTAATCATAAATATGTAGCTGCAAACGATGCTTTCGAACATATCCTTAAAAAATTAAGTAGTCTTAGAATTTAGAAAAACGTTACATTAGATGTATATAAATCGCCTTGTTTTAACAAACTGGTATGGTTTCTCACTTGCTCCATGATAATAACTTCGCGAATATCGGTAACATCATCATTGGACGTATGTACCGAGCGAGAACAATTATTACGGAAATAGCCTGTTGGAAAGAACCAAGCAATATACAAGTAGAAAGCTATCAGTAAAATTTTATATTAAATTGTTAGTATCAAGCTTTCCATGGAAAGATCTCATTGGGCGTTAATAAGAAATTTAGCTAATTATATTCATTACATTATCATTAACCTATAACATTAATGAATCGAATTGAAAATATTTATTTTTCTGAAGGAAACATAATAAAACGAGCAAATGAAAATCGTACGGAATTTTTAAATCAGTTATTAAAATTTATTAAGCTACACATTTTCAGGCGTAAGCTTGTCGGTGAAAATAAAAGTGCGAGTGAGTTGAAAACTTCTATAAAGTTAAATTACAGTTAAATTTGTTAATTACGGAAATATAAATTCTAATAACAAAAAGGAGTCTAGGTCAGTAAAAAACAATTCTTATGAAACATTTCCTTTCATAACTTTGAAAATCTTTGAACTTTTACCATATGTTATAAAGTAAATATATACACTACCAAGTGAACTAAACCAAAATTTGATTCTAGGATTTGATTGTTTATTTGTAGTTTAGATACACTCCCGAGCATTTGATTATAACCACTTTAAATTTTGCACTAATTATTCATGTGGTTGTAAATATAAAACATAGGAACACGGTCAATTCAAATTTTATATTTTGCGAATATTTAAACATGGGCACTTGATTATAACCATTAATTGTTTTTAAACTTTGAAAGACTGAAATGCTTGAAAATTATTTCAATTGTTTTTTTTCTATTGCTGCGATTTATTCCCCGTCATTATTAATAAAAAATTTCCATTTTTATAACAATGGGTCGAGGTAAAACGTTGACAAAGGAAGAAATTGGTAAAATTGTTGCATTTATTTATTTAAGCAAGAAAATTATTCTAATCGGCAAATAGCGATTAAAATTGGTCGAAATCTTGTGACAATCAATAATTATCTAAATAATCAAGAAAATTATGGGAAAAACCGTAAAGGGCGCACTTCAAGAGCAACAACAGAACGAAAGCGTAGGTTAATTTTACGCGCTGCGTCAAATTCTGCTGCCACCGCTCGCAAAATAAAAGATAAAGTTGGAACTTCAGCCAGTATCTGGACAGTACGCAGTGTAATTAAACAGTGTCTGCATCTTAAACGGAAAAAAACTTATGAAAAAACCACATTTACTTCAGCGTCATAAAGATGCTAGATTAGAGTACTGCCGGACACATTTTAATTGGAAGGAAGAATGGCATCAGGTGATATTTTCTGATGAAAAGAAATTTGATTAAAAATTTAATTTGGATGGACCTGATGGGCTTCAGTATTACTTCCATGATTTAAGTAAATCTGATTAATTAATTAATTTCCAAGAAATGTTCAAAGGCCAACGATGGATTTTTCAACAAGATAACGCGCCCATTCATACAGCAGGACGTGTTAAACAATGGTTTACACACAATAACGTGGAAGTTCTGGACTGGTCAGCTCTATCTCCCGATCTTAACATAATCGAGAATTTGTGGGGATGGTTATCGCGTAAAATTTATGCAGAAGATGCTTTCGAGCAAATACCATTAAATTATGTACAGAGCCTGTTTAATTCCTTATCACATAGAGTTTTTGAAGTTGTACTCAAGAATGGGGGACCTACACATTATTAACAATAAATAAAAATTTAAAATCAATCGTTTTTTTTTTATTTATTTTTACTATTTTATAACACAATCTATAAACCAATTAATGGTTATAATGACGTGCTCATGTTTAAATATTCGCAAAATTTAAAGTTTGAATTGACCGTGTTCCTTTTTTTTATTTTAACTTCTCTCTCATCAGCTAGCACACAACAAGAGAAAAGACATAAAAAAAAATTATAGCAAAACAACAACCACATGAAGAATTAGGGCAAAATTTAAAGTGGTTATAATCAAATGCTCGGGAGTGTATGTCATGAAAAAACGACATTAATTGTAACTCCACTATACAAAATTGTATGTATATATTTCCGAGAACGATACAACCCACAGATTGAGGAGTCATATAGGAGTTCACATCAACCACAAGGTTCTGCAACTTTGGGTGCTACAAGCCAACAGAATATCAGTCCTCAAAGTATCAGCAGCCACGTCTGAACCTACAGCAACAGCCGAAGACCCAAAAGCTGTCTACTTTATCAGGTCTTCGATGAAGTGCACTCCAATGTAGTTTGCCGCTACGATGGGACTTGAAATACCAGCACCCAACTGTAATGGGGAGGAATATAGTACACGCAACACGCATTTTATACGTAATATTTAAATTTAATAAAAAAATTAAAATTAATTAAATTAAATTAATTAAATTAAATTTATTATATTATTTATTTTTATAAGAAGACTAATCAGATGATACTGCCCAAACTTTTCAACTAATCCACTAATGGTTAACTTGCAAGATAAGAAAATTCATTTATCTTGAAATGAAAAGATCATCCTAATGTGTACATTCTAGTTTAGTTTCAGGTTTTCAATCTATTAGAGAATGAATACTTACACGATACATTGCATATCATGAAAGAGCATTTTCCAGCAACTTCTCACAAATTAAGAGAACTGCAAATATGACACTGTCCGTATCTGGGGGCCATAATAGTGTGAAAAATAAATATTTTGCGTCATGTTTCCATTTGAAAAATACACTTTCAAATTAGAACCAAAAAATTGTCATTCCAAACATTACAACAACTGCATTACTTACTTACTTCATTGAATTTCAAAAGGAATAAATTTTTAACTGCCGGTTAACTGCCTAAATTACATGACTCGATTATCTAGATTAGAAAAGCATATGGTGACTCCTAATGGACTCAGCATAAATAGATTCCCGCATGGCCCCCAAAATATAAGATAAGGGTAATGCAGTCTTCTAGCAGTGTTTCTGTTTTTAGTAATAAATGAATTGGTATTTATCAAACAGTAGCGCATTAATTTATGTGCACGCCATTGTATTATAAAATGTATTGCTTTTTTGCCGACTTAAATTTTAGTTGCATATATATCTAGGTATACAATAATGTATCTATTTGAAGTTAACCATATAGCCTAGCGTCTATTGCCAAATAAATTATCTAAAGAATTATTATTTTAATGTACTCGTATATAACTAGCACAAATTTTAAATAATATTTTGTTGCGATATGTATCTAAAATGAACACACGTTTGAACATTTTGTTTAATTGAGCCGAGCCATGACGTCACATATACTAAAAACATTTATAGATTTTAGACTTTAGACGTTTTGAAGATTAAAAGATAAATTTCGAAAAAATAAAAGCAAGTAAAATTTGATATTACATATATTAAAAAAAGAAAAGCGGGGCAGGGTCAAGATATTAGGATTGTAACGTAATTTGAGTATAATTTGGATATAAACAAATTATGTTTTGTAGGGGTGTTTATTAACTAGATTTAGGTATTATGAAAATATATACAATATGAAGTATCAAACTATACGAAATTGTTCACTACACTATAAATATTTGAAAAAAAAAAAAAAAAAAAATTATGTCGTTCCATTTTTCATGCACCAAAACTATCTCTACACTACGGTTTAATATGCACTCCAATTATAATTTGGGTCTCAAATTTGGTTGTTTTATGTGAAAAACTATTTTTAAAATATTTACCCTTCTTTTTCCTATTTTATATTATAAATGTGATAAATTAAAAAGAATTTCCAAGGAAAGAGAACAATATACGTGTAATAAATTATTTGCAAAATTCAGAGAATTAAAATTGTTTAGACGATCTTCACTTCGATCACAATTTAAAAAAAATATGTTAATAATTTCACTCAAAATTATTTAATTTTTAATTTAAGATCACAAAGTTATCCAACTTAAATTTTTTCTTTTATTTCATTAATTTTTTTTTTTTTCAGAAAATTGTCGTTTCTTACACAATCCACTTAGCATGCAATACAAAAACAATTTTTAATAATTTTTTTTTTATTCGTTTCTGAATGAAAATTATGTAATTTTTGGTGAAAAATTGCACATACAAGTAATTATTTATTAGAAATTTTCTTTCGAAAATGTATTACCTATGATTTTTAAACGGTTATAAAACCGTTAAAATCAAAAGATATTTTATTCCGCTTAAATCTATTATTAACACAATTTCACTCAAATATCCTTTTTCGTTATGTTGGAAATTTTTTTTTTAAAGATCCACTACAATTTTATTTTATACGATCAATTTAACAATTCACAAGAAACTAATTTAAGACTAGAAAAAATATATTTTGAAGTGAAAATGTGAAAAGAAAATTTTTATTTATTTTTATTTTTAATTTAAATTTTTCGGTTTTTCATTTCTAAAGAATTGTGAAAAACTGTTGTTGTTGTTTTATATTTAATATATTTAAGTTTATTTTTTATTACTATTCTATTTGTTACACTGTAGTAGAATTCTTATTCTACGCTATTTTCTTCGGAAAGGGAATGAGTCTTACGTTTTGTGGTACCGTATAACAACATACAGAGTTTGTTTGGTTATCGTTGGAGTTTCATGGTTTACATTTTTTCGGTTATACTTCTTATATTTCTTTAAACTACACGCAACTTGTATAATTTGCACAGTAATTGGAAAACGAGTTCTTCAGCGTACATAAACATAATAGTTTTTCTTGACCTAACAACACTTTATATGATTCGGAGTGTGTCATCTTGTTAAAAAACCTAATTCGATTGTACATGATATTTGGTCTAACTCGAACATACATTTGGCTTTTACTGTAACGCACTTTAGAAATACTGGGAAGTTGTTTATGTTGTAGAAATGTCTCTATTGTGGTTCGAAGTATCTCATCTTATTGGCTTTTCTAAAATTTGATTTATAAATATGGTAATTGTAATATCGGACACAAAGATATAGTAAAACACGCTTTTCTATTAATTCATTTAATAATATTCATTTACATACTATGAAGCCAGTATCACTTGTCAAAACGGTACAACCTCATACATCACATTCGTCCCCCTAAATCTATGATGTATCTTAATCGAATTTCTGTCTCTCAATTTACAACAACTTTGTTCTTCCGTTTCCCTGCCATTATGCTCCTCAAACGCCGTTCATTCGTTCAACACCGTCCAACTCAGTCACCCGCCCGCGGATAAAATCATTCATCAAGTTTTCGTTGTCCATCTCCACTTCAACATACTCACAGCCACCTGCACACTCTTCCCCTCGCGCCTCATTCTCTCCTGGCGCTGCCTGTATTTTCTTAATAACCCACACGGAATAGTTATGTTCTACCTTATCACTTATTTTACGCTGTTTTATTGCTAACTCAGCTCTATTATCCTGTTCACCATATTCCTCTTCCGATCTAACCAACTGCTTTAACAACCACAGGTTTTTGCCAGCCCGGTTTGTTTATAATACGATAATCCCCTATCATTACCAAATCATCTTGTATGCTGCATTCTATCTCATTCTTACATAACTTATCCCTACATTTCAATAAATCTCACTGGTGCTTTACCCGTTGTCGAATGATTTGTATTCCTGTAGTCAAATAAAAATTTGTTTACCACCAGTTCTACGCTAGCATTTGATTTATTAATTACGCTCTTAATGGTTTTCACCGCATTTTCTTCCGCTCCATTTGTAGCTGGATACCCTAGGGCGGTTAATTTTTGCATAATCCTATGTTTCGATAAATACAACGTAAACTCTTCCGAAACGAATTGTCTCCCGTTGTCTGACACTACTTCATCTGAAAACCCAAAACGCGCAAATATTTCTTGTAATTTACGTAACGTAAAGCTGGTTGTCATCACCTTTCTACAAAATACTCCAATCCACTTAGTTCGTGTATCGATTATTATTCAAACAAAATATCTTTTTATTGGTCCGCCATAATCCATGTGAATTCCCCCCCCCCCCCTTACGGTCTATTGGGCTCTGGCGATGCAATGCACGGCACCGTATTCGGATCTTTTCCATACGTATCCCCACATCTGGATATTTTTTCCACTGACAACTGATTTCTCTTTTCATAGAAGCACTGTAATTTGCCCTTTTTAATCATGTCAAACCAACCCGCCTGAATACATTCCATTACCTTTACTAAATCTTCATCTTTTGTTGTTTCCGCTAAAACTGTATTGAAGTCTATTTTTACTTCACTATTGCTTTGAACCTGACAAAGATAGATTACCTCTCCTTCTTCGTATTCATCACTGGGCATCTTCCCTATGGGCTTGCGTGATAACATCACTGCGGCATTTTTATCGGATCCCACGTAATTTATAACGAAATTAAACCCGGATAAATGTAATGCTCATCTCTGCATCCGGCTCGCTGACATTTGTAAAATTACCTTCTTGTCCCCAAAAATGCCCAATAATGGCTTGTGGTTCGTTAGTATAGTAAACGTTCGACCTATCAAATATTGGTAAAATTTGTTTGTTCCATAAATAATTGCCAGGACTTCTTTTTGTATCATACCATAATTTCTCTCCGCCTTGGATAAAATGTGCGATACTCTATCGGTTTTTCAGTTCCATCCGGAAACACATGTGAAATTAACGTTCATTTACCATTAGGTGACGCGTCACACGTCAATAACAATGGCACCTTCGGATTGTAATGCGTTAAAATTATGGCTGACACAATATCTTCTTTTAACTCGTCGAACGCACTTTGACACCCCTTAGACCACCTTTTTTAAAAGGTTGTAGAGTGGAGACATCTTTGTCGCAATAAACTTTCCATAGTACTTTACCATCCCACAAAATGATCGCAACTGCTTAATATCGGTCGGTTGTGGTGCTACCAAGATGGCTTCCCTGTTAGATGGTTTTCTTATACCCTCCTTCGATAAAATGTTTCACAGAAAATTTAAATACGTCTTCGCCAAAACACATTTATTTTTATTTACTTTTAAATTCGCCTCTTTCAGTCGTTCCACCACTTGTCGTAGGCGTACATTGTGCGTCTCAAGCTTCGGTGCCGCGATATATCGTCTAGAAAATTGCTTACCCTTGGAATCCCTCTCAAAATTCTCTCAATTTCACGTTGAAAAATACCGGTTGCTGGTTTGGTTCCAAATGGCAACCGATTCATTACAAACATGCCTACGTGTGTGCTCCATGCAACCAAATTTCGGGAATTTTCTTATTTCGTTGAATTTTCTTAATTCGTTGAAAATATCTTATTTACCTGCAGCTTTGCTAATATTTCTGAGATTCAAGGTAACGGGGACTTTACCTCCTTTAAATACGGGTTTATCGTTATTCGGTATTCTGCGTTATTTATTGACATAACTTTTATTTTAAATTCTTTAATGAAGTTCCGTCCTACAATAGGAGTTGATGCTTTCTCAATTATCAAAAATCTCAATTTATTCGCTAATCCTATCTCCAAAACTTTTAACTCATCACCCCCATAGCTTTTTACCGTTGTGATATCTGATAACAACTTTGCAGATGGAAATGTTTGCATAATTAATCTTACATAATTATCTTTCCCAAAATATTAATTTTAATTAAAGACGGATTCGAGTTGTCCGTAACACGGTGCATTCGCATTCCACCGGAGACGTTATTCTCTTGAACCTCGTTCACTGTACTTTCGAATTGGCAAACTTTCCTTTCTATTCACCCAATTCACTTCTGTTCATAGCTCATCGCTCTTATACGTCTTAACTTCATATTTCTTTGCCATAGACCCAACGTTAATGGGTCTAACTTTCTTTTTCACTTAATTTGCCGAGCACTTTACCAGACATATCCGTAATAAAAATATCCACTAACAAAGCCTCTAATCGATTATGACATGCACATTTTGTTGCCAGTTTACGAATTCGAGTTAAATAATCTTGCACTGTCTCGTCCTCTGATTTTTGTGCCCAAAAAATGCTCTTCTGTCTATGTATACAATCGATGTTGTCGAAAAATTTTCATCGATTAATTCCACCAATTGCATATAAGTTTTTGTCAAACGGAATCACTGGATCGACAATGCTGTATAACACTCCATAAGTTTCTCTGTCTAAACAATCGAGTAGAACGGATATCTATTTGGGATCCACATTCTCATCCGTGATATCCAATTTATTAAATATTTGTGGAAATCGTGTTTTGTAAATTTTCCAGTCCTCCATCTTGTGATCGAATTTTGGAACATATACTCGTTCCGCCGTTTTTATTTTTTATTTTATTTTTCACGACAGCTATAAAGTATGTGCTTTTATTTTATTACTTTACACTTCCACTTATGTTTTCTCGTCGCCAATTGTAATGTCGGACACAGAGATCGAGTAAAACACGCTTTTCTATTCATTCATTTATTAATATGAAAAGACAAATGGCCTCATGCTTTTTCATTGACATATGAATTTAGACTCAAATACCATACACTATGGAGCCAGTATCACAGTACCACATTCGTCCCCCCTAAATCTATGAGGTACCCTAATTGAAATTCTGTCTCTCAATTTACAACAACTTTGTTCTTCCGTTTCTCTGCTATTATGCTCCTCAAACACCGTTCATTCGTGCAACGCGGGTATAACTTTGTTATACAAAACAACAACATCCTTGTTGACCCAGTTATGTAGCCATGACTTGGTAATTTGGGCTGTATAACGTACCCGTAATATTTCCAGAGAGGAGTCTGGCATCTTGTTTTGTTGTGCAATTTATTTTTTATTTGGATTTTTGTGTGCATTTATATGTGTACCTCGGTTTCATTTTTTCATAACATTTCATTTGTATAGTGAAAGAAGAAAAGAGACATTCAATTGATGAGGATTATATATATAGTCTTTCGCTTGGTACACGGAGATATCCCCTCAAAATTTGGATATAATTTTTATATACACCTTTTCTCAATTCAACAGGTTCATCTGCTTAAATTCTTACTTCTGGTATACGACAAATATACATTCTACTCGTATAATGAACGAAAAATTAACCACCAGCGCCTAAACGGTGGATTTATGAATTAAAGTTCTATCGAAATTGTTTTCTGATACAAGACCTTTCACACGAGATATTATACGAGTATATTGGACAAATGTAAAGCAACATCGTATTACTGGGTGTTTTTTTTCGTGATTTAGATCCCAAACATTTTCAAATTTCCGATTTAAAACGTTTTTTCTTCTTGCACGAGATAACCATGCCCTCAAATGGTTCTTGTAGAATTTTCATATAGTGCATGCGCGCTGTGACACTTATCGCAACAACAAATAATGATGGGGAATTTAAAGTTGAGCCGTCCCAAAACGTACTGTACCAAAAACGGGTATAGTTCAATTTTAAATGCCATGTCTTACGAGCGGGTTATGCATTTGAGGACCAACTTACATTTTAAGGATAGAGTTCAAATCAATAAAAATTGTTAGGACAAACTAATTTTAGTGCTCCCCTTGAGCAGTGCTATTCAAAAACGTTGCCAAGAACATAATATCGAGGAAGGTTTAAGTTTTGATGAACAAATTATCCCGTTTAAGAGTCATCTCAGTCAGCATCAAGCAATATGTCAAAGGGAAACCATGAGATATTAAAATTTTTGTGATTTGTGGTAAAAGTAAGACTTCCTTACGATTTTGTAGTGTATCAAAGCTCGAATACTGAAATCGCTCAAGAAAGCAAAATTAATTTGACAATTGTTTCAGCAGCTATCAATTATTTAAAATGTTAAGTCACTTACAAGTAAATGCCACAGGCACATTTCGTTTGAATAGGTTTGTAAATCCACCGCATTTACTTGATAGAGAATTTAAATTGAAAGGGCGAGGTGTATCGGATGAAATGACCAGCTTAGCTTAGATGTCAGTGTATGTTGCTTATTTTGAAGTATAGTTTGGAATGCCCTTATGAGCATTTTTATATACGTAAAAAGGACAGAGAAGTATTGCCCGATATTAACTACAGTACAAGGCTGGTAATCCAATCCATAACAGTTTTCCTGGTGAAAGGGGCTTTACCCATTATAAATCCATCCTATTTGGTGGTCGATACACTCGGCTTGACCGTCGGACTATATGATTATCTGGTACATCCATTCCTATATGCCGAGATGTAATTTCAACCCCTTTTTATAAACTACCAGTTGCTTGAGGCGTCTTGATGGGGCATCGGTTGCGACTCCGTTGATTGCCGATTAGTTAATTCATTCGTAAATTCTTAACTTTCCATTCCGGTTGTAGTAGTTCCGTCATCGCCCTTCATCGGTCCTTCTGTATTTGGATCTATAAATTCGAATAACCTTCTGTATTTCCTTCAATCCCCGTGGCTCGTAATTGATCATAATGATGTCGACAATGATCGTTTTATTTTGGTACCAACGGATTTGAACTGATATTTGTATAATCATTTACCCTCTCTGTTGGCTTAATCAAATCGATGATCGATCGTAAATTAAATCGTAGCATTTGTTCAGGTGGGATTTCCCCTGTTGTTGAATTCATTATTTTCCTGTATTGCAGTAAGAATCGATGTAGTTTCAAATGAAGATCTCCTGGATCATTCATTGCAGCCCGTAAAGCAAATTTTAATGTTTGGACACTTCTTTCTGCCTGTTCATAGGTGGATGGGTGTGCTGGAGTTGTTCGCTTATGTGTGATACCGTTGCTCGTAAGAAATCTTGGCATTATATGGACGCAAAGTTAGTACCATTGTCCCGTTACCCTATTGATTGCAAGCCAAAACGTGCAAAAATTTCGCGTAATGATCTAATGGTGTGGAAACTTGTGATATTTTGCATGTGCACCACCTATAACCATCTTGTTTTTGCATCCACTACCACCATAAAATAATGTTCCATAAATGGCCCCACAAAATCTATGTGTATTCGTTGCCAAGGCATAGTCGGACGTTCCCACGTATGTATTGGAGCCTTCGATGGTGCTTTTGCAACTCTTGCACATTCTCGACAACTCTTCACCATTGTACCAATATCGGAGACTATGCCGGTCCAAAGAAAATTAAGATCCGGATACTTATATAAATGCATCCATTTTGTACCGGTGTACCTTCTAAATTACTTCCAATCTGTAGACAGTTGTACAGATCGCATATAATGTTATCACTTTTCGTTGCTTCTGATATGTTCCACTCATTATTGGTAGAACATCTTCCGACAATTGATACACTCTAGGATATTCTTTGTTGTTTGGTTGATCGGTTTCCACCACCGGATGCCGAGATTGAAAATCTACTTTCATGTAGTTTTTGGCCAATGTACAATTTTGTGATATTAATGTCGGTAGGCTTTTATCTGGGTTCAATATCATTGCCAACGGTTTATTATGCGTAATCAAAGTGAATTCGCGTATGTGAGACGCATACGCAATTGGTCGTTCTTCAGTTGGTGTTTTATGTGATAATATTGCAGAAATTCTCATCTCAATATTGCAGAAGCATCAGTTGCCAAAATCAACGAATTTTTTTCTTCGTATGGCATCAATACAGATTCGCTTTGCAATTCCGCCTTAATGTCAGCAAATGCTCGATGGCACTTTCATCACACCTGAATTCCACATCATTTCGTAATATTTTGTAAAGGGGATTTAGAGTTGTTGTCATATCGGGGATACAATTGTTATAATATGTTACCATCCCCATGAATTGACGCAATTCCGACACGTCCTTCGGTCGTGCAATTTCAGCGATTACTTTAGTTTTATCTGCTGGATGCCGACCTCACTTATGGTGTAGCCCAAGTATGTAATTTCTTCTCTGAATACTTTACATTTTTCCTTATTTAAATGCATATTATGTCGATATAATTTTTTTAATAGCGCCTGTACTCGTTTCATCGTCTCAGGCAATGTACGACCGGCAACAAAAATGTCGTCAAAGAAACACAGTGTTCTATTGAGATTATTGGTTATATTTTCATCCATAAAGCGTTGCCAGATATTGGGTGCCGTTTTTACTCCGAACATTAGTTTATGAACCTTGTAAAGACCTTTATGCGTGCTTATTGTTTGCATTAGTACACTTTCTTCATTCAATGCCATGTATATAGGCTTTGTGCACATCAAATACGCAATAATATTTACCATTGACCAACTTGTGCATCCTCGATTTTAGGAATTGGGTATTTATTTCTCGTCCATTATTACCTTAGTTAGTGGCACTTTGTAATCTGCACACAATCTGATCTGATTTTCCGACTTAATTATTGGCATCACTTCCTAAGGTTTTAGACTTTTTCAGTCTTTCAATTTCGTCTTCAATCAAATGGCGTATAGAAGTCTCAATTGGCCTTTAATCTGTGGAATTGTACCAATTGTATTTTTGAATAAATCGTCATTGCTTTCAACAATTTTTTTATTGACGTTTACGTTCACGGTAGTAATGCTTTTGACACGCGAAGGAGGGTAATAGTTGTAATGCTTTTAAATTCCATTTCAAATGGTTCGCCTTCAATTGAAACCCGTATCAGGAATTTAGTCCCCTCACCAGATTCTGTATATAGTTGAAGTGCATTTATTTCTTGACAATTATCATTGTCAATGATTTTTATTGAATTCGTATAATTTGTGCTGGAACCTTTTCTGTATTTCTTCATGCATACATTTGAAGCTGCTTTACAGTGTAACTGAAGTACAATTTATCCTTGCTTCTGCAATCATTCGCTTTACGCCCTGGTTTTCCACATGTATAGCAAGTTAATTGCTTATTGTTGCTGTCGGTCTTGCCTGAGCCAGCATCGCTAAAACTCTTCGACGTATTTTCACTTCGTTTTGGCCAGCCGTTCATTCTGATATATCTAACCGCTGTCATTGGTTGCATTCAGGGTACCCAACAGTTGGGAACATGTTGAGTAAAATCAAAGCCAACGTTATGAAAATGTTTAGTACTATGAAATTTTGAAATCAAATTGGCGATGATTTCATTAATCATGATGCCAACAGTTGGCGGTCCTGAACGCGCTCATTGGCTTGGTGAACTTCCATTGCTAATGCCGTTTTCACAATTCTATCCATACTGAATTGAATCGTTCAATTTCTTCTATTGTAGCAAACGCTGGCGAATCTCCGCGCCACTAATGCCCCTTATAAACTGAGATCTGATGAGTTTCTGATGTACAATTTTTCCAGGATGTACATATAAAATTGCGGGAAACACTTAAACGTTTCAACTCTGACACGTATGTTGCCACTGTAATTTTATTTGGTTTCGGGCACAAATGATTCACCAACATACCAGTTAACTCTTCCTATGATTTTGTATAATTGGCATGTCCGGCGCAGTTAAACTACTAAGCAATTGATGAATGCTTAGTGCCGATGTAATTAATAATATTTGTACTTTGCGTCCATCTGTTGTAATACGTTCCCTCATTTTCATTAAATGTACCGAATTGTATATTTGTATCCCGATTGCCATTTTGTCGATGCCACATCGATATGGTTTTCATCCGGCCAAAGCAAAATGTGCCCGTTTTGCCGCGTTTTCCATTACATTTTCAAGCATTTCGGGCGGTATAGCGATAAATTCGGCTCGAAAGCTCGTCCGCTTGCTGGCGTACACTTTGCTTTTCAAATAACCCCACAAAAAGAAGTCCGAAGGGTCAAATCTGGAGATCTGGGTGGCCAGTCAATATCGCTACTTTTTGACATCAACTGTCCTATTCCTGAATACGATACCAAAACGAAAGTACAAGTTTCATATTAGAATTGAATCTTGTACTTTCGTTTTCGTATCGTATTCAGGAATAGGGCCCCAGACGTCCAGGAAATTTTCGTTGAAAAAACTGAATTGTTTGATTTGCAGTGTGGCATGTTGCACCGTCTTGTTCAAACCAGAAACCATCAAGACCTTTTCACGCATTTGCGGGCAGACGTAATGAGCCAGCATCCATCGCTATCGATTTCCATTGTCTGTTTCGTTTTCTCTAAAAAATATGACTCAATGATGGTTTTGGCGCAAACGCCGGCCCAATCAGTCACATTTTGGTCATGCAATGGCGTTTCATGAATCTCGTGTGGCTTCTC
This sequence comes from Nephrotoma guestfalica, assembly GCA_963691935.1. Classification (NCBI taxonomy): domain Eukaryota; kingdom Metazoa; phylum Arthropoda; class Insecta; order Diptera; family Tipulidae; genus Nephrotoma; species Nephrotoma guestfalica. The sequence goes on from OY829914.1 coordinate 260,817,857, forward strand.
TGTTCCCCAAATGCGGTAATTTTGCTTATTAACGCCGCCAGAGAGCGCGAAATGGGCCCCGTCGGTCATCAAAATTTTCTTCCAAAAGTCAGGTTCAGTGTCAACCATTCGAGCGACTGTTTGGCCGTATTCCAAGTGACGTGGACGGTCTGTCGGCAACATTATTTATGTTAATTGCACTTTGTATGGAAACAAGTACAAATCATCCTTCAAAATGTGCCGCAAAGTGGTTCCACTGACAGAAAAATGCTGAGCGCAGCGACGATACGACACTTTTGGGTTCTGAGCAATGCTCTCTCTCTGACCGCTTCAACCAGTTCATTGGAACTTCTTGATCGTTGATGAACAGACAGCATGTTGACGATCGCTCACTGTCCCGTGCTGAACAAAATTCGACACCAAGCTACGATTAGTGTTGTCAGACGGTACCTCTGGCCACGATATTTTCGACGATATGCACGTTGAGTTAACACAACTGAACGACTCCTTTCAATTTACAGCTTCAATGTCTACGACGTTTCAAAAACATGTCTAATCAAGTCAATCGGTTGACAAATGTCACAGTTATTCAAGGTTTACATACCGACATTAAAGATGGCGCATCCTATATATACTCGTATATATATATACATATATACAGACACACGAGTAATTTCGAGAAGTATTGCCCGATATAACTACAGTCCAATGACCAATGACCGGACAAGTGGTGCAGTGGTTAAAGCTTCGGCACTTGGACCGGGAGGTGCTGGGTTCGAATCCCATCAGAGGCTAGATGCAAATCGAATTTTCATCATCGATTACGATCGGTGATGCTAATAAATACAACTAAGACCCTCCTCTGATGGAGTGCAGAATTCCGTGTCACGCGCCGACCCACCTTCCATGTCAATGTACAGGTTGACATGGAGCTTGCAATGTGCAGGTGGTATACTGTAGTTGTGTGAGTAGGTGAAGTATTTTATTTATTTATTTATTTATTTATTTATTTATTAATAGATTGACATAACAATTTTAGTAGAGGAAAAGCACATATGGAAGCATAATAAATGAACATCAACAAAAAAATACTTCCATTAGGCATAAAAACCTCAGATTTTTTCAAAAAACAAATCCACTCCATGCTAATACCCTCCATGTTGAGCTCAAGCTCATTTGTTACAGAGGATACTGCAAGAAGTGAATGCTTACAAACTACATACGAAAACAATATAAATAAATATAAAAATATTATTATACAAATGTATTGTCATTCAAGCGCGCCACGCTAAATAACCCGTTTTAAAAGATCTAAGCGTCGCCGATTTCTTAATATCTAATGGAATAGAGTTCCAAAGAGAAATACCTCTAACAGAAAACGAAGTATTAAGAGACCTACACAAGTTTACAGGGGGAAGTAAACGTAAATTTGAAGAATAAGACCTACTGAACAATAACTTATTAAATAAATAGGGAGGTTGCTTTGTCCTGAGAAGCTTAAAAATAAAAAGACAAACGCGAAGTTCATAAAAATCAACTAAATTACAACCCAAAATCAAATTCAAAAAGGGCGAAATGTGATCATATTTCCTAATACTAAAGACGAAACGAGTGCAAGCATTGAAACATCTTTGGAGAACATTCATACTCTCCTGAAGCATACCAAACAAAACAACATCCCCAAATAGAAAATGTGGAAGAAGGTACGAGAGGAACATACGCTTTTTAAAATTACTATCAGAAAAACCAACAACTTTATACAAACAACTAAGCATTCCAAAAACCGTTTTGCTAACCTTAATCAAATGATCACCCCAAGTTAGAGTTTTATTGAAAATTAACCCTAAGTAGGTGGGTTAATGATGTGGAGTGAATGAGTGGTATCACAATGGGCCTAAAAATTGGCCTAAGTGTGCAGTGGTTGCTTCACTGAAACCTAACCTAACCTAACCTAACTACAGTCCAAGGCGGGTAATCCAATACATAACAGCCATTCAATCATAGATTTTAATCAATTGTAGTTTGTATGGTGAAATTAGAATTCAGAAGTCAAATTTTAATTAAATAATAAGCACTACACTGAATGAAACTCGGCTACTTATTGTATGATTCTGACCAAATTGGCCATAGAATCGGAATTCTTAAATTAATCATGCATTGAACTGGATGCGTTTTTTACTTTTAACGAATTATTAAAACCACGGCTTGTGTGATAAAATGAATTGGTAGTGGATGCTCAATCTTAACCGGTTCTGATTGGTTTATATGATGAAATTAGGATTTTTAAAGGAATAATTTGCGAAGTTCTGAAAAGGGTATGCCAAAGGTCTTTTCAGTTTTGCCTCAAACAATACTCGTAAAATTAGATTTATAAAATTCTATTAGAATTCCAAATCTTTGTAAATAGAACTTCTTCGGGGCACTCCCTAGTTCAATTCACAATGGTTACGAAAATACTCAGTTTGATTTGAAATTTTTAAAATGAACGCTGACAACATTTTATCTACGAAATTATAATTATGTGAATACCGTTTTAAATTATACCCCCCCGCCTCTATCGAGTAAGCAATAACCGAATAATTTAGTTCGCACCCTACCTTTAGCATTTCACGTTTCATTGAACCAAACAATTTTCCTTTCAATGTTATTTTAAAACACGGTCTGTTTGCTTTTTTTCTGTTTTCCCTGTTAATTATTCGATTTGTCAAATGAAATGAACTCGAATAAAAAATAGAACAGCATAATTTTTCTTCTAATAATAGAAAAAAGAAAATTTATATCTAAGATCAAAAATTAACTTTAGATGTTTTCTGGTATAGTAGAAACGTAAAGGATCGCGAGATATTTTTCATCGATACATGTTGCGCGACACTCGCCACTCGGCAGAGACAAATAATTTTGAGTTTTTTTTTTATGACGAATGATCATTATGGTGATTTATTCATTTACCGTAAATATTTTTTTAATGGAAATGGGAAATGAAATACTCTGACTTAATTACTCCGGCTTGAATATGGAGAGGAAGATATACGATAGTTTCATTTGTTGTTGGTGCTATTTTTCATATTATTCAATAAAAATAGAAATTTAAAATTGACACGATCGTGAAAAGTATTATGGGTTTTCGTTATTTTTGTCGGTTTGTTTCAGACTTAGTTTTCCAGTTAATGTTAAAGATTAACGAATTCAAACAGAATTGACGATATTCATACAGAATAAATGAAAACTCAGAAATAATTCGCCCATTGAAATGCTTAAGAACGTTTCGATGTATTTTGTACATAAGAAGAAGCAGCACTCGGCCGTCTTGAAAAATATATAGATTTTTTTAAATAGAATTTGTTTTGTTTGTTGTTGCTGGTACAAAAGACAACATAAAAATAAACAAAAAAATTTCGTAAGATGAATAAATTAAAGACGTATGTAGCATATCGTTGTTGTTGCGTTTGCAATACGTTTTCTATTTTCATATCTGAATTATTTAGTGACAAAATGAAAAATTTCAATTATTTGCTTAAAATAGATTAGAAAGTAATGACGACGACAGGGCTGTGTCGCAAAAAACGGTGATTTAATGAAATGTTGCTAACATGTGTTTTAATTTTCATAAATATGTACGAGTATGTGTACGTGAACTTCACGGAAATTTGAAAAGTCCGGAAGTCACCAAGTCGACCACCTCTGCGGTGATTGCTCGACTTTCCGATTTTATTTTACCTAGTTGAAGATTGTGAGTTCTTTTCTACTCTATATGTATTGATAGATTGACATTTTACTAGTCCAAGGTCTATGGCTAGATTTACATACTATTGGTGGCCAAGCAACGATGAATCTGGCTCCATATGAATTCGAACACAATATTTATTTATTTTAATTTAATTGAATATTCATACTTGTGCATGAGTTCTAGAATTATTAAATAACAATATTGAACCAATCTGTGCGTCCACACAGTCACGATTGCGGAATCAAACTTCGTTTCCCTTCCATTTAAAAAAAAAACTGGTTTTATAGGCAAAGGACATGACTCCCCGTGTGGGCGCACAAATAACAATAACCATGGGTGACAAGTTGTTATAACATCATACAGTTGTTTGCGATATTTTATCGAAGTTTATGTCTAATTTTTAATATCATTTACTAGGCAACTTCTTTCCATCACCAAATAATTTGTTTTCGACACGAACGAAATTAGAGAAATACACGTTGCTCACATTTGTTCTAGTAGGTTGGGATAGCAATAGAAAAAAAATAATTCATAAATGAAACAGTCGTTCATTTCAGTTTAGGAAATAAACATAAACTTCGATAAAGTATCGAAAACATCACATGATATAACATATCACTCCTGCTGGATAACACAACATAACACAGAACAATATTTATAATAAAATTCCATGCCAATTTGACGTGTTTACCCCCGCCCTATGCCTAGTGACTCGGATATCACGAATTGGTATTGAAGTGATTCATTATTTTGATGACTCGACCGGTTCTTGTTGACTTTGGTGGGTTAATTGGGATGCATGGTTGATTTTGAACATCTAACGCGAACTTGGAGCATTGTTAAAGAAATTTCCTTCTTTAACAGCTCCACCGAACTACAACTCTCCGGTAAGGCATAATGTAGTACACCACATCGTGACTACAGGCCATTTACCATTTGCGAGACCAACACATGGTGGGTACATATGGTAAAGAAGAAGGACAATGACTGGAGACCATGTGGGGATTATCGAAGGCTTAACGCTGTCACAATTCCTGAGTGTTACCCTATTCCTCACATTCAAAACTTTTCCATGCAATTACATGGATGCTCAATTTTTTCAAAAATCGATCTCGTCAAAGCGTACCATTTAATACCAATTGCTCCTGATGGCTTATTCGAATTCACCCGAATGCCATTTGGACTCAGAAATGGTGCACAAACATTCCATCGTTTCATCACCGAAATCGTGAGAGATCTCGATTTCGTTTTTGTATATATTGACGACATTCTCGTAACACTAGAGACGAGAAGCAACACTTACTCCATTGGGAACAACTCTTCCAAAAATTATCAAATTATGGCGTCAATATTAACGCAGCAAAATGTGTGTTTGGAACCAGTAATCTTGACTTTCTCAGTCATACAATTACTCTTAAAGGAATTATGCCGTTCAAAGGACGAATTAATGCAATTAGAGAATTCCCAGAAACCACAAAGCGTTAAGCAAATCAGCAATTTGTCGGTATGGTAAACTACTACCACCGATTCATCCCAAACTGGCAGAGATACTTGCTCCTTTTCATTCACAATTGGCAACACTTCTCAAGAAACCCAAAACGCCCCAACATTTTTCTTGGTCTGAAGAATATCAAAATGCATTCCTTCAGCTCAATAACAGCTTAGGAAATACTGCTCTCAAAATATATCATCACTACTGATGCATCTAACACAGCTACAGGCGCAGTCGTACAGCAACTAAATAAAGAGATTTGGGGAACCTCTTGGATTTTTCTCCAAGAAATTATCAGATGCCGAAAGATAATATTCTGTATTTGATCGTGAATTGTTTACAATTTTCCAAGCAGTTAAGCACTTTCGCTATTTTGTCGAAGGTCGGGAATTCAGTATCACCGACCACAAACCGCTTACTAGAGCAATTTCCTCTAAAGCAGAACGCAACCCAAGGCAAGCACGCTACTTAAATTATGTCTCTCAGTTTACGACAAATATACAACACATACAAGGTAAAGACAATGTGGTCGCCGATACACTTTCTCGGATTTCTGACCATGAGATTGCCTCCGCAGCAACTCGCTACGACATCAAAATAATCGCAAAAGCACAAGCTTAAGAACTACGAGACTTACTCTCTCGTTCTACAAATCTGCGCTCTTCTAAGTGGAAATTTGATAAATATCCATTGGCTGATTTCACAATTTATTTTGAAATAACTACAAACACCAATCACCCGCACATTCCAGAGTCATTACGTCGAACAATTTTCGACACTCTGCATAATATATCACGCCCAAGTGTACGAACAACTCGCAAACTCGTCACTTCAAAATACTTTTGGCCTAATATGAATAAAGATTTAACCCTGTGGGCGAAATCTTGTTTGTCCTGCCAAAAATTTAAAGAGCAAAGGCACACTAAATCAGCTCACGTTAATTTTCAAATTCCACCAGGTAGATTTGAACATATCCATGTAGATATTGTTCGACTACTTCCACCATCTAATGGATTCACATATATCTTAGCCTGAAGCCTACTGCATTAAAGATATCTCCGTAACAACATAGCAAAAGCGCTCGTCGAAAACTACACATCTCTAGATTCAGCATACCGGCCAATATTACGACCAATCAAGGCACACAGTTTGAATCCAAACTATTTGCTGAGCTTATGCAACTCTTAGGCTCACATCGAATACGGACAACTGCCTACCATCCACAAGCAAATGGTATGGTTCAGCGCTTCTACCGCCAACTTAAAACAGCAAGTGTAAATACCGTCAACCGAAGCTCAGAGATCCCAATCATATTGTTGGAAATCCGAGCAACAATTAAAGATGACCTAAAATGTTCACCAGTAGAACTGGTGTACGGTCAAACTATCAAATTACCTGGAGAATTCTTTGTGAACACTCACTTACATCCCAGGTAACCACTGACACACCCAAGTTACTGCAAACTTGTGACTACGTTTTCGTACGAATATACAAAGTACGCACTGGCCTCACGCCACCTTATATGAACGCCCATACAAAGTGATACGACGACTTCGTAAGAAAAAGATTACAAATCAAAGACAAACCACAATCTGTCTCTATTGACAGACTCAAGCCGGTGTATGAAATTCTAAGTTCACCCGATCAAATATCGGGAGTGCAGAAAACTCTCCGCATTTTTGGTTAATACACATTCCTCGAACATTTTTCCATTTTCAAGTTTTGTTTCCTTCTATTAAATCCGAAACAACAAAAATACTAACTTAGTATACTTTATCTTTTCAGTATGACGGTTGATCAAGAAACACAACAGCCATTTTAATAGCTAGATCGTGAACCGAAACAACGCCACCAATCACATGGCGGATCCCTAACATAATAAAGATTACGAGCATCCCTTGGATGCAAACAATTAAATGTTTTTGTACGGAAATAACAATGGAAAAGCGCGAGTTCAGCGAATAGAACAAATTCTTAAAATACGCCAACCACGTCAATCATTGGTGGCACATCGAATTTTACGCCACAAGCAAACAACAACACAACCGAATAATACTCGATCAACACAGAAAACATAGGCCGCACGACCATCTCGAACACCAACCAATTACGTAATTTGTAATTTGTTGTACGTTTCAGTGATTGATGACCGAGCAAGTATGAACCCTGTTATATGGTGGCTGCAATGTACCCGCTTCTGTTCGTATAAATAATACATGTGAACATGTATATTTGAATATATTATCCTGGATGTGAATATATTATCCTGGCGATGTCTAGATGATGGAGATGGTCGGATAAATTCAAATTCATTCGATTGCTCCCTAATGGAATGACAAATTTTGACTGGTTTTTTTTTAAAGACTGGTTTTTTAAATGTTGGGGTTCGGGTCTGAACCCCAACATTTAAAAAACTCGTTGAATAACTCGGACTCGAACTGCATTCCCTGATCCGTCACAACAACTGCCGGTACATCATTACGTGAGATCCATGTATTAAATGCTGTTGGTTACACAGTAATGCTGCTTAACGTACTCTGGTAATGGACCGATGATATCTAGATGTAGTTCGTAGAATCTCCTCAACTGGGGATAATTTCTTATTCTGCTTGTGGTTTCTCGATTAACTTTTGCTTTCCATTGGGCCATTTTGTAATATCACTCGTGATACTGGTCCAAATAAATTGTTCTGACAAGGCTGGTCGTTTGAATACTTGGATGTGATGGAATTTATATACCAACCTGCAGAGATCCAGTGGTATATATGGTCGATATTTCCCCGTCGAGACGTTACAATAGATGGTCAAATTTGAATTGAAAGCTAATGGAACTTTCTCGAATTTCAATGTAACGTTGGTCTCCAATAGATTTCTTCATTTGATTGTTGTGCTTCTGCTATATTTTCTTAGTTTATGGCCGTCGCGTAATGTTTATGAATCGAATCTTGACAGTGTATCTGAGACAACATTTTCCGTCCAGGATATATGTTATGGCTTTGTCGAATTCTTCTACCATTACTGCAAGCTCGTATGTATGTGATGGGTGTGCTAACAATATCTCCACTTAGTTGTTTAAGTGTTGTTTAGTTGTTGTGCACGCTTTAAGATAATTGCAGAGGATTGCTTGGTTTAACACTTTCTCATCTGTCGAATTTAAGTATATCGTTAACACTATCGCTTAATCTCTTGAACACAACTTTTAGATATTGCAAATGTTGGTGAATTGTATGGATGAATCTGAAACCAAATGTCATTCGAATGAATTCAAATAGTCCGAACCTGGTGGTAGGCACACACTAAGTCGATGGTGGAAAACACTGTACATCCCCGCAACTGATGAGTTAAATCTTGAAGGTAAGGTATTGGATATCTATCTGGAATGGTTTATTAGTCGAAATGTTGTTTTTATTGAAACTTATAAAAATATTTCCACTTCTGATGAATATAGTAAAGAAGCTACTACACAGATATGAAGTCACTGAAGGTGATGATTGTGTATGAAACACCTGAAGCTGGAAGTGATTTTTATGGTTATTTAAATGAAGATGAGCCGAATACAGATGATCAAGCTGTTACTGAAAAATCAGAGCAACAACGATCAGAAAGAACAACTACAATACCAAACAAATTTGATAATTTTGGTATGAAAGTTGATACGAGCGAGTTATCTGATCCGTTGACCGTACAGGAAGCATTGAGCCGATCTGATGAAAATTGGTGGAGAGAATGAAAAGTGAATATGACTCGCTTATGGAAAATGAAACATGGACATTAGCAAGTGGGTTTTTAAAACTAAAACCGACGCTTCTGGGAAACTACGTTATTATGCACGACTAGTAATCAAAGGATGTGCTGAAAAAATGGGGATAGGTTATAGTGAATCTTATTCACCAGTTGTTCGATACATATCCATACGTTATCTGATGGCGTTGACTGCCAAATTTGATCTTGACATTGATCATTTCGATGCATTCACGCATTTTTACTAGGTTTAAATGAAGAAATTTATATGGTGCTACCGGTTGCCTATAGTAACGGCACAAAAGTTTGCAAATTAAAAAAGACACTTTATAGATTGAAACAAGACTGTAGAGTTTGGAATGTTAAATTAGACAAAGTATTATGTAATATTGGTTTTAAACGATTCAAACGTAGATCCGTGTCAAAAATGATATTTTTAGCTGTTTATGTGGATGATTTGCTACTAAATATTTAGTAATTGTGCTAAACTGAAAAACAAAGTAAAATGGGAACTTAACAATCATTTTAGAATGAAAGGTTTCGGTGAAGCTATATCTTGTTCGGATATAAATATCACACGTGACCGCGATCAACACAAAATATAGATATGATGTATTAGCCAGATTCAATATGTTAGATTGTATAATTCTCACCAAAGTGAGATTGATGAAATGAACTGCATTTTGTATCAACAAGCCGGTCTGATATTGCATATGCAGTTATAGGGTGGGCCGTTTTAAGATTATGGTAAACAACATTGGAATGAAATTAAGTGAATTCTGCAATATTTAAAGGGAACGTCAAGTGTAGAACTCGAATACACAAAACATGGAAATTCTGATCTTATGGGATATTATGATGCTGATTCCCGGTTACATCGATGAGAGACGATCAATAACCGGCTACGTATTTATGATACAAGGTGGCCTACTTTCGTTTAACAGTAAAAAAAACACAAACCGTTGCTTTATCCAAAAATTAACGAATTTCAACTCTGTGAGCCCAAGCCAGTGAAAATTTTGTGTGACAATAACTAATGGATGCTACAACTAATGGATATCATGCACGAACTAAGTATAGAGCAATTTGGCATCATTGTGTACGAGGGCGAGTTGAATTGGTGAAAATTGTTATTGGATCGGTTAAACAAAATACCTGATGGTAGCAGATGTCTTGACCAAGTGTTTATATGGAGACAAACATTCGGCATGCTGTGATGGACTTGGATTATTGACATAAATGTATGTTCTATTGGGAGTATTGGATTGAGGAAGAACAAATTTATATAAAAAATAAAATGTCAAAGACAGTACAACGTGACGGTCCATCTCAATGCTAAGTAAATAAAATTTGAATTACTGTAATCTAGTAACAGAAAAATGTTCCGTTATTTTTCAGCTGCAACAATTCTGGAATTGTACACCGCTCGTTATATCTTCCACTCCATTAAACCGTAACTCCTTCCAAATTTGCATTTTTCTCTTTTAAACATAGATTACCTCCAAAGTATGCAGAGGTTACCACAGGGCGGTGTGTTTTAGTTATTGATAATTTAAACCAGACTCGATCTTTTAAATTACAGTAATCAGCTTTTATGACCCCGGACGGTGCTGATAATTTTTTGTTTTAACATTTTTTTTTAAATATTTGAATTTCTTTAAAAGGAAGGGAGGGCATGTTCATTGTGTCAGTTGGATTATGTGGCTTAGAAGTTATTCACTACCTGCTCTGGCTGAATTACAGCTAAAGTGGCTTTCAACCGCTTTAATCCGCCCCCTTTCATCCATCAGTTTTTCGAGGGCCTTTTTATTAGCTTGAAATTTGCAAGACCAATTAGGTAACTCCTGACTATTTGTGTCCAACATGTTGTGTACCTTTGCTTAGTAAATAATGCAATGTTGTAATGCAAATATTGTCCTTCCATGACAATTTTTTTAACTTGTTTGTGTACACTTTCTTCTTTGGCACGCTAATTTAAAAAACTTTGAAAACGGTAGAAAGCCTTAAAAATTGTATTTTCAACATTTTTGAGTTTTCAACCGTTAGAATCTATGAAACCAATTTAATTAGAAATCGGCAAACTCACTTAATTTAAAAAGGGGTTTTGACATAATTTAATTGACCTAAATAGGTGAACAAGTGATCTCAGCAGTCATTAGATTAAGTAGCAAATCCAATTTTTCTTAAAATCTATTTTTTTATTGGTGAAACATCATACATTTTTAAAAAATTACAATTTTATTCATCGTCCTCGTCATCATCATTTTCGGCCATAGGCTTCAAACCTCCGAAAACACTGGCTGGAATCATTTTTTTCTCGATCCGTACTTTTTTCATAACATCGTTTTTCCTGGTTTCACTCTGTTCTTCATCTCCTTCATCCTCTTCTCCATCCTCCTCGTCATCGTCATCATCGTCATCCTCATCACTTTCCTCGTCAATGTCGATCTCATCCGGATTGACCACTTTATCTTTATCTCCGATACCTTGTGTTTCACCGCGTACAAACATAATATTAGAACTTGCATTCGATTTAGCCGGCGCATTCGCTTTATTCGCCATTTCCAGTGCTTTAGCCTCGAGGAGTTGCATCCCGTCTTTAACCCCAGTAGCTAAATCAGCCATCGTACTCGACGATGATGAAGACATCATTTGTGCTGCCATCATATTCACCTGCGTATTGTATGTAGCTTGAATGGATCGTTTGATGCGCAACATTTCACGCATTGTATCTTCGTTGCCGTGTCGCACTTCAAAATCTTTCCAAGTCTGCCAAAAATCTTGTGTTATTCGAGGATCACACATTTGACTACAGTGGCCGTAAATGGCACGGGCCCGATCAATTTCGCCTAATTTAGTTTCCATTTCAGCGAACCGCATACACATTTCGCGAGCATTCGCTTCAGGGAGTACATCGATCGCCTTTTCGTATATTTGTCGCGTGCGCGGTAGGCCATATATTTCTGCTGCTTTTTTAATATAAATGCTGAACATGTCGAACATTTCTTCTGGCTTAACAGCGCTGGTCGCTCGTTCGTACACGCCCATCGCGTGTCTTGCCAAGCCATGTTCTTCTTCCAATTTTGCGTACAGCAAATAGAAGCATTTTGTAAACTCTGGCGGACAATTTTCTAGACACTGTTCGAAAAGATCACGCGCCCGTTCTAATTTTGTTCCACCGTACCGTTTTAAGAATTTAGTAAGATATGTGTTCCATATGTCGAATACGTTCGGCCACTTAAATAATGAAACACCTTTTTCGTACGCTCGGAATGCCTCCTCGAAATAGTTATGCTCCTCCAAAAACATTGCGTAATTGATAATGATTTGTGGTGTGCAAATTTTTAGGTCAATTATACGATCGTACACAGCTTTACATGTTTTGAAAGTGCCAAAGCTCTCCTCTAAATCTGCGTACATTGACCAAATTTTCAGTGATTTATAGACACGCATCTGTACAGTTTCTGTATCGTCGTGGTAGGCCACTTTGCGTTTTGGCATCGCTGTCGCACGATGCATTAATTTTAGAGCATATTCGTAGTTTTCTTGTCGAATTTCCATTTCGGCCCATTCACACCAGACTGAGGCTAGATCGTCAACTTTTATATACTCTACCTGCGTGGCTTTTTCGAATACAATGCGGGCATCTTCAAGTTGGTCGTTTTCTTCGTAAAATTTAGCGAATTCGACCCATAACGTGTGAATTTTACCAACCGCTAGTTTTGGTTGTACGGTCTGGACGGCTTCTGTAAAAGTATTGATTATGTCGTGAGGTTTGCCTTCGTATAATTTTACCCGTTTATGCCATTCGTGCACATTGTGCGGATTTTGGCGGAGCAATACACTGTTTAATAGTAAGAGTCGACGTTCCATTAGATACTCGAACCGGGCTAAACGTAGCTCAACATCGATGTCGTCGTCTTCATTCGATGGATTTTTCGCAACCGCCTCCATTTTCTTGCTTAAACTTAACTCTTCGAATTGGGCATATGCGTCAAATACTTGAGTAAAATCGCGTACTGTGGTTACCGTTTGGATGGCTTCTTCGTAAATATCCCGGGCTCGATCAAATAAGCCGCTTCGCACATAATAATCGGCTAGTGAGTTCCATAAATGACCAAGTTGATCTGTGTACCGTCGTAGCCCGCCCCGAATTATAGCGTCTACATTCAGTGAATGCACTTTATCCGGATTTTTTGATATTAAGTCACACAGCTCATTCCACAGCTGGTGATTAGATTTCCCGTGTTTTGAACTAAAGTGTTCATTATCGACGATATTTGCGAGTTGTTGTGCCGCATCATCAAGGCGCTCGATTCCGGTTAAGTATTCGACATAGCTTTCGGCATCTTCTGGGAATAGCTTCAAGTATCGGCGATAGACTCGAACCGCTGTTTCGGGAATATCGAATTTTTTTAAAAAATTTATGTACAGTGGCCATATTCGATCATGCTGGGTGATTGGAAGGGCACGCAATGCTCGATCAAATATATGTCGTGTCCTCGTGATTTTACATTGGGTTGTCATGAATGTACAGTAGTCCATCCAGATACGGGGCATTTTATGCATGAATACGAGTGATCGTTCGAATGCGTTATTTACCTCTTCATAAATTGTGTCGGTGATAAACTTGCCACGGGTTTGTTTTCTCCGTGTTTTCAAGTAATTGTACCACAGTTTGTAGGAACCTGGAAGTTCTTTCAGAGCTCGCTCGTACACTATGTTGACACCGTGGCGAGGTGCATTTTTCTTATGTTCGATGTAGCGAAGCCAGTGTTTTACCGAGTAGGCATTGCGTAGGATCTCTTCTTCAAAGGGAATATCTTCTTCGCCCTGAGAATGCAGAAAAATTTTCATTAGAAAAAAAAATTTCAGAATGCCAAAAAATGCTTTGCGCGCTCAAATGGCGGATAACGTAAAAATATCACAACTCACCAAATCGACATCAGCTGGAATAACATCTTTTTCAGTCATTTTACGCAATTTTAAAAGGGTTTATTATAAACTTTTGAGGAATATAGCCGCAACGTTTTGTTTCCCAAAATTTGACATTTAACATGTTTGACTTTGACATTTATGCTTAGGTGTGCCAAAATCTGTTCGAAACGTTTAATTTCCTAACTATGAAATACACTAAAAATTTACAGTACATACACAACATTATAGTTTTATAATAGTAGTTACATTAAACATTTGATTTCTTAAAATTTACATTCATTTTAATTCATAAAGTCATCAAATGAAATTATAAGCTTGTATAACAGTTTCATAAATGTAATAGATTGGATTGCCCGATATACTTAAAAAATTATGACATTCCAAATGTCAAAGACAAGAACGAGAGTACTACATGTGCCGTGCGATTAATAGCTTGTGTTTTAAGCCTTTCGCTTTCGATTATTAGCTAAACTTGTGCTCTCGTGGCATAACCACACATTAATCTGTTTGCTTAAAATTGTGAAAACTTGTTATTTGATTATAGTGTAAAATGACGAATGAACAAACCGTCAATGAAAATGCTGCAGGAGATCCTCAAGAGAAATCGGCCAAGCAACTTGAGAAAGAGGCCAAAAAAGCGGCTAAACTAGAGAAGTTACAACAAAAATTGGATAAAAAGTCAACCGAACAACAAAAAAATACAGGGAAAGAAAAAATTGAGGTAGGTCAGCGTGATTTCACCACTGGGTGGATTTATTGATCGTGGTGCGGTCGAATTGCAGTGTCTTGCATCATTCGACCTTGGACCAGAATGACTAATTTCTAGGGTCTCATTTCTATTCCAGAAAAAAGTGAAGGAAGTGAAAGAAACTATCGTGTATACTGGGAAAACAGCCCCTGGAGAGAAAAAAGATATATCCGGAAGTATTCCGGATGCCTACAGTCCTCAATATGTGGAAGCTGCATGGTACAGCTGGTGGGAAAAACAAGGATTCTTCAAGCCTGAGTACGGCCGAAAATCGATATTAGAAGAAAATCCAAAAGGAAAATTCGTAATGGTTATTCCACCACCAAACGTAACCGGATCCTTACATTTAGGTCATGCTCTAACGAACGCTATCGAAGATGCTCTCACCCGATGGCATCGCATGAAAGGGTGTACAACACTATGGGTGCCAGGTTGTGATCACGCCGGTATTGCCACACAAGTGGTAGTTGAGAAAAAATTGTGGCGTGAACAAAAACTGACTCGGCATGATTTGGGTCGAGAGAAATTTATTGAAAATGTGTGGAATTGGAAAAGGGAGAAAGGAGATCGTATATACGAACAGCTTAAACGTATCGGATCATCTTGTGATTTTGAACGGGCTTGCTTTACCATGGACCCAAAATTATGTAACGCTGTAAACGAGGCATTCGTTCGACTATACGAAGATGGAAGTATATACAGAAGTAGCCGACTTGTTAATTGGAGCTGCTCGCTGCGTTCAGCAATTTCCGACATCGAGGTAGATAAAGTTGAATTAGCAGGTCGCACATTTCTTTCGATCCCAGGATATCCTAATAAAATAGAGTTCGGCGTTTTAGTATCATTCGCCTACAAAGTCGAGGGTACCGAAGAGGAACTCGTTGTGGCCACAACTCGTGTCGAAACAATGCTTGGCGATACTGCAGTAGCAGTACATCCCAACGACGCCCGCTACAAACATCTCCACGGTAAATATATTATTCATCCGTTCACCGATCGGCGCATCCCAATCGTGACCGACGATTTTGTGGAAATGGAATTCGGTACTGGGGCCGTTAAAATTACTCCAGCTCATGATCCAAACGATTACGAAGTTGGAAAACGACATAATTTACCGTTTATTACGATATTCAACGATGACGGTATCATAATCGGGGATTACGGCGAATTCACTGGAATGAAGCGATTCGATTGTCGTGTCGCAATACTCAAGGCTCTAAAGGAAAAGAATTTATACCGCGAAACTATAGATAATCCAATGGTTGTTCCCGTGTGCAGTCGATCGAAAGATGTTGTTGAGCCACTTATTAAACCGCAATGGTACGTTAAGTGTGATGATATGGCGAAAGCAGCCACCGAAGCGGTCCAATCAGGTGAGCTTAAGATTATTCCGGATACATACGAAAAAACTTGGTATCATTGGATGAACGGAATTCGGGATTGGTGCGTATCGCGTCAACTATGGTGGGGACATCGAATTCCAGCTTATTTAGTCCGATTCAACGATGAAACAAAATCCCCGAAAAATTTGTCGGAAGATGAATTCTGGGTTGTAGGTCGAAATGCCGATGAAGCGCTCAGTAAGGCGGCTAAAAAGTTTAATGTGGCCACTAGTGAAATCACATTGAAACAGGACGACGATGTACTCGATACTTGGTTCAGTTCGGGACTATTTCCATTTTCCGTGTTTGGGTGGCCTGAAAATACTGATGAACTCAAAGCATTCTATCCAACTACTTTACTCGAAACGGGAAATGATATTATTTTCTTCTGGGTGGCCCGAATGGTGTTCTTCGGACAAAAGCTTATCGGAAAATTACCGTTCAAAGAAGTATTCTTACACGCAATGGTACGTGATGCTCATGGTCGAAAAATGTCAAAATCTCTGGGAAACGTAATTGATCCAATGGATGTAATCATGGGCATTACACTAGAAGATTTGCATATCCAGTTGTATGATTCCAATTTGGATCCTAAAGAAATCGATAAAGCCAAAGCGGGACAAACGCAAGACTATCCAACTGGAATACCAGAATGTGGTAAGTAAATTATTTTGTTTGTAAATTTACAGTTAGCGAAAATTTAGAATCTATCGGTCAACCGTTTTTACGTCCGAATTCCTTTAAGCCAAGTTGAGGACGTACGGCTATAGGTTCGATTTACGTATACTATAATTACCGACCATCAAACAGCTTCAGAATTAGTACGTGTTACTGACATGGAGATAGCTCGTTCCATGAGCTTTTAATTTTGTGTTCATTAATTTAACATACGACACATTAAAACGCCCAGTCGTAACTTTTTTCATCAAATCGAATATTCGAATCCGGGCAGGACCCTTGAATTCCAGAGGAAGCGTTCTATTTTGCTATCGAGAGCGATTTCGTTTACATTTATATCGTTCTTTGCAGAATGGCCTACCTGTTGAACTTGAAACCCAGATCCCTCGCTCCGCGCGGTTGATTTTAATAGGAGGAAATGTTTTAAATAAAGCTGAAGTTGGTCTTACGGATTACAGACGGCACGGATGTTTATTTAGCCGGCAATTTAAATATTTCATAAGGTAGATCACGCACCCGAGGTTCACTAAATTAAAAAATGTAGCACCCCTCTGGGGACGACCTGTACCTTTTCAAAAATTGTGTGCTAGAAAACCACAAGGGCTTTCAATAATGTGCTAAGCCGAGCATTACCAAGGCTTGTAATTTTCCTTACTCATTAGTTTAAGGCACATAGTTTCGAATTGCTACTGTATGATTTATGTATGAGCTAAATACTTATTATATTAGCGAATTATATAAATCTGTAAGCAAATATATATTAAGTTTTGTTTCTGGTAACCAATTTTAATGGCACATCTTAAAATGCCAAACGGGAGTAGGGGATTTCAAGGAATATCATGATATTTTTTTAAACAAGGTTTGTCATAAACCCTTCGCAAAACGTAAGACATTTATTGATTCTAGCTGCCAAAATTGTACAAGCAACCAATTTGTTGTCAAAAATTTTACTCAATTGAAACATAATATGCTAAAAATATTTATCGATTAATTTTTTAAATTTTATATGGGATATTTTAACCAGTTGAGGACATGCACTAAATGTTCAATTCTTAAATTAATTAACATATAAATTTAAATAAATTTCAAAATTTTCTGATTTGCTGGCATATTTAGGTGTTAATTATATTAAATTTGTTTCTATTAAGAGGAAAATTTCTATGAACCAGAAAACATTTCAATCCTGTTTCTTGTTCCTAAATGGTTGTTGTCGAAAATGCCACTTTCCAAAGACGGCTTAATTCCGTTTTCGTTATAGTTTTCACGTCTAAACAATAAAGGTTCGAGAGATTATAGCAACACATTTCCCAATATACAAAATTCAAAAAGACACAGGAAGGGGAGGTTGTCATCCTTTCGAGGTCAAAAACCAGTAAACTAATTCGAGACATTATTTACCCTTCAATGTTGGGTCATTTAAAAGTTTGCTTTTTTGTGTGCCATTTTAAAAAGGGACTGTGTGCTTTAGGTGCCGTTAGCTTATTGTGTTAGACTAAAGTAAGTCTCTGATCTATAATGACGCATTTAGTGGCCTTGTTCTGGCTTTCCCCGGGAATGGGAAATTGGGAAAATATTTTGCTGTACTTACAAATTGCATTTGATTCAGGTAAACTGGTAGACAATACACTTTGGGCTGTAATCGTAATTGCTAGAAAAACATCACACATTTTCAATTCCCCATTCTCCTGAAAATATAGGTCCTGAGATAAAATTCACATAATTGACGTCTACTGTCATTCTTCACGACAGTGCTACTTTAAATGATATACCCATTACACTATAGGGTGCTTTTTATGTTCCAGGCCGATGTTTTTTAATAACTTAAATGCAGTACAATTTTATAATTTTATTTTATTGATTGATTATATGGTCTTTAACATTATGTATGGAATATAATGTAGGTCAAGTGGCCGCCTCTGGCCATTGCGCAAACGCGAGATCTAGCGCATTTTTCATAACATTTTCGCAGACTTCTGGTGTTGTTTGAGCAAATGGTTGATTGGTGTACACCTTTTCCTTCAAGTACTCCCATAGGAAGAAATCGGGAGGGTCAAATTAGTTGATTGTGTGATCGTGGGGGCCAGTCGATATCACCACTTTTTGATAGTATTCGGCAGGGAAAAATTTCTCCTAAAATTTTCATCGTAGGACGAGCTGTGTGTGATGAAGCACAGTCTTGTTGGAACTATATGTCTGTAGAACTAATTGATTCAATTCGGGCACAAGAAAGTTTTCCAACTTGTCCCGACAGCGGTCACCAGTAAATTGTACAGCATTGCCTCTAGCATCATCAAAGATTATGCAAACGGTCCAAATGGCTCACCATACAGTTATTCTACGAGGGTGTAGTGATCTTTGCTGTTCACTTGAGTGTTTTCAGTGTCCAAATAGCGGCTATTCTGTTTATTAACAAAGCCAGCCAAGTCGAAATGTGGTTCGTCGCTCATAATGATTTTTTGCGAAAAATGGTTTTTGGGACAAAAAATAGAATGTTTTAATGTTGTTTAGACCACTCTCTACTACTGCCAAATGCGAACTGACAAATGTCATCCAAAACAAAATAATGGCCAAACAAAATTGACTTGGAACATAAAAAGTTCCCTGTATTTCGTAAACATTTAATTTTTAAATTACTAGGATGTTGTGAAACTAAATCACATTTTAAATTATTTGAACTGAATGAATGAATGAACTTGAATTATTTTTTGAAATTTTCGATTCGTAACCCCTCCGATTTTATTTTCACTGGGACAGAATAGACGTGGTTTATTGAAATTGTTTTCTTGTAACAAATTAGTTGTTTACGTCTCATTTCAATCCAGTTATGAGAAATTAATTTCAAGAAAGCGCGTGTAAACTAGCTCATTCACAGAACAAAAATATTCGTTGAATGAAAACCCGCTGGAAAGAAAAGCGAATGGCTCTCAAATCTTCAAAACTGAATTGTATGGAAATGTGTCAGTTTAGATACGTTATCTTATTTTTGTGTGCTTTTTAATTGATTTTTGTAGCTGGACTGGTACTTCTCTAGCACGTACCTCGTCTTTTGACTTAGTTTATGTTTCATTTTTTTTGAGTAAAATCGTAGTATATTTTAAATCTGAAATTACTTTATTACTGTATTATCAGCTTACTTGAGTGAAGCATCTATTTTTCCCTGCGATTTCTGAAACTACTAGATTAATCGACTTTATTTATCACCAAATAATTTTTCGTGATACGTTTATTAAAATGTAGAAAAGAGACAAAGCTCACAATTGTATCAAGAGTTTGAAATCGCGATAAAAGACCCGCATTTGTTTATGCAAATGTTGATTGATTCCAGAAAATTAAGACATAAACTAAATCGTATGTCGAAAAACGACATCCCAGCCCAGAAGACCCTCAAGAAATCCAGTTCAAAAAAGTTTTAACTACTAAATAAATTCATGATGCAGGTTGTACTTGGCTTGTAACAATACATTTTAATATTTCTTGGCATTTGATTTTTTATCTCTTATTCATCCAATCTCCACTAGGACTTTTGGGTCCAAATGGTCTCATTCTTCGTTTTTTCCCCTTTACCTGTAAAACCTGAAAAATTGCGTGGTTTACCAAATATGTATAATCTTAAGGCTGCCTTTGTGATGTAGCGTCAGATTAAATGTCACGTTTAAAGCAAGTTTGTATCGTGCTATACAATTGTAATGTGTTATTTTGATCAATGCCCCTATTTTACCTAAACGCATAACGAATTATTGAAATATGATAAGAAAATTAATTTTGTTTTATTTTTTAGGAACGGATGCAATGAGATTTGCTTTATGTGCATACATGTCCCAAGGACGGGACATTAATTTGAATATACAACGTGTGCAAGGATATAGATTCTTCTGCAATAAATTATGGAATGCTACCAAATTTGCACTGCTCTACTTTAACGATACAGAGAGATACGATCCCATTATGAAATTAACGGGTACCGAAAGTAATGTAGACTTATGGATTTTATCACAGCTTTCCAAAACAATCGACCTTTGCAATAATGGATTTAAGCAATACGAGTTAGCAGCAGCCACAACCGCATGTTATAACTTTTGGCTGTACGAATTATGTGACGTGTATTTGGAGTGTTTAAAACCTGTGTTCCAAGCAGCCGATGGTAATGATAAAAAGGCGTCGGCCCGTAAAACACTATACACTTGTCTGGAATTGGGCTTAAAATTAATTTCACCGTTCATGCCGTTTATATCCGAGGAGCTATACCAAAGGTTACCACGAACTGATACAAAAACACCAAGTATTTGTGTGGCCGACTATCCAGAAGTGGAGAAATTTAATTGGCGCAATGAATCGCTCGAAAAAGAATTTGAATTTGTGCAACGGATTGCGAAAATTATTCGATCGGCACGTAGTGATTATAATTTACCGAATAAAATCAAAACCGAAATTTTTGTAGTGTGTTCGGATGCTGAGATATTATCAAGTTTGAATAAATTCAGTGATGATCTGTTAGTATTATCGTTCTGTTCGACCATGAAATTGAACGTAGAACCACCCGCCGGTTGTGCAATTTTAACCATTTCGGATAAATGCGTTATCCATGTGCTGCTTAAAGGTCTGATCGAGGTGGATAAGGAAATTTCTAAATTGGAAAAGAAGCAGGAGAGTTTGAATCAAACTATTGAAAAGTTGAGTCAAGCAATTGCTGATCCGACTTACGTGACTAAAGTACCCGAAGAGATTCGGCTACAGAATACAGAGAAAATGACTCAATCTGAAGGTGAATTGGAACGTGTTATTGCTGCTATTTCTACTTTAAAAACCATGTAAGAGCATGTAAATTTTCGACATATGTAATGATATAATTCAGTTGCATTAAAAAACTAATTTAATTTAATTTATCAATAAACTTAAAAAAATTAATGCAAAATTGATTTTTCAATTGGAACACCCTGTTTGTTTTTCATGCTATTCAACTTTATAAATCTGAACAAAAGGGGGCTGAAACTTATTTATCTTAGCAAAAGATGGCAGTTTATAACCATACATTTTTTTTAAAAACAATTTTTGACAACAACAATGCGGAACGTCAAATTAGTCGAAAATATTTTTGTTTTTATTTTGATGTTGTGGATTACGAACTAAATAATTTAGGTATGAGTTTAGACGACTCGATTGAGTTTGAAAATAAACAACCACATTTCAGGCAATGCAGATGTTGTGCGAAAAGTGATACGATAGAAAATATGCATTTTATATTCGATACTAGTAATAAGGAAATAATCGAAATGTTTTGTAAATACACATCGATTGAAGTAAGCCCCTTACTGATCCCTTGAGCAACTTTAATATAATTTGTTATGTTTCAGCTAATACATGGCGACGGATTGCCCGAAGAAGTTTGCTTGCCATGCCTGCAAACATTTGTTCACTTCCAAGAATTTTGTCGGATGTGTGCCGAATCAGATACCGTGTTCCGGGAACAAAAGCGGCTAAGGAATTTGGTGGACGTGAAATTAGAACAAAACGTTGAATCTCAATTATATGAGCATGATGCTCCCCCCGATCCGATTAAGACGGAATCAGTAAAAGCCGAAAGTGATTGCGGAATGGAGCCATTAGAAGATGAACGTGAAGATGGTCATTCAGAAGAGGATTATGAGGCCGTATCTGATGCAGTAGAACCAGCAGACGAGAATATAAAATATAAAAAGCTTGAACAAACGGCCAAAAGTAAGATATTTCCATGCCCGCAATGTAATAAGAGGTTCTACCGCGAACGTAGACTGGAAGGTCATTTGCGGCAGCATGAAGGACTAAAACCGGCAGTATGTAATACATGTGGCAAAGAATTTTCTAAGTGGGCAGCACTTGATACGCATGTTTTATATGCGCATAATAATGCAGAGAGAAAATTCTTTTGTGATGAACCAGACTGTGAAAAATCCTATATAATGAAGCAATCGTTAACCACACATAAAAAGCGAGCACACTCAAAAACCCAGGAAACAAAACCAGAATCCTGCTATATATGCGAATTGTGTGGGAAATATTTTGCTACAATGGCAACGTTAAAGAAGCATTCGTTTACACACAGTGGCCAGCGACCATTCAAATGCACCCTCTGTCCGAAGAAATACATCACTAATCACAAACTCAAGGAGCATATGATGAGGCACGAGGGTATCAAAAATTTTGTATGCCCCGTGTGCGGCATGAAAAAAACTACAATGCACGAATTAAAAATTCACACGAATTACCATACCCGAGAGAAACTGTACCCGTGTAAATCATGTGCGGCAGTATTCTCGAGTCCCGGTAATCGTGGTCGCCATTTCAAAATCGTTCACTGTGGTGTTAAAGCATATCAGTGTACACATTGTGAACGGTCATTTGGCAAAGCTGAGACACTAAAACATCATGTGATGACGCATACGGGGGAGAAGCCCCACGAGTGTACAGTATGCAGTAAACGTTTTATACAAGTAGTCGCATTAAAAACTCATATGAAAACCCATAATAAATCTCGTTAGGATTTTAATCCAAATTAATTAAATTTTTTTTGATTGGTGGATTGTTAAGTTCCCTAAAAATTATTCCTATTATTATCTTGGGATGTAAAAAATAATCCGCAAAATACGGACACACAATTGTTGGTCTTGTGATTTGTACGATGTGCTGTAAACGGTTTATATTTGTTTTCCTACAAAAAAAAATAAATGGTAGTGCATAAACCTAGTTAGCTTCAAAATTATTAAAATCACTAAAAAATTGTTTGCTGCGAAGATTTCGAAAATTTATGCTGTGTGCCTCAGAAGACTTTTCAAACTAAACTTTTCAAATTTTGAAGCTTCCGCTACTGTCTCATAGGCAATAATTAAAAAGTCAACTCCTGAGGTTAGTTTTCAGACTTTTCATTTTATTGTATAACTTGAAGTGATGTGTATAATTTATTTTGACGTTAGAAAGGATTAAACAAAGAAAAAATGGAAAAACGGCCGTACTCTATTCGATGTAAGTTTATTTGTATTATTAATTAAATTCTATATACCTAATGTACATTATTATGTATTAGTTTAGTTGTATGTGAGGCACAGATGAAAAATTTTGTGCTAGGGACATCTGTTGAGATATTGCATGAACTATTAGTATATTGAATAGTTTAGTTTGAAAAGTCTTCTGAGGCACACAGCATTAATTTGTAATTTATCTTAATACGAAATACGTAGTTTAATTCCGAAAATTTTGGACACAAATTCGATTCTGCTATTAAAATTAAATACTCTCAACCATAGATGTCGGTAAGCAATCGCTTGTGAATTTGATGCATCTCAATATTAGATGTCAGAATTTTCATATACAGTTGGAACCATATATTTATTTGCTGGTATTGTTTGTACCAATCACTAAAAAGGTGATACTTTATACAGGGAGTTCCAACAATTAATATTTAAGAGTTACAGCGTTGCACAGAGAATCTACCGGTCTCAAATTATTCGACCAATGTGCGATCAACTGGTGACGTACACATCGTGTAGTAGACTGTGTCAAACAATGTCATTTTGAGCGTTCGATATGGATTCGTACACGATTTTGCAAATAAAAAACAGCTATTTCAGTTATAACCTTTATTTTTAACACCTTTTATTTCCACAGCAGTTCACAAATTCCACTCGCTCACTGCTCACAATTCATTTTACTGGTCACGCTGTTTACTTTTCACTGTTTAACTTGCGCTGTTCACTGGTTAAATTACAACTGTTCCTATGTTCCAAATTGCTCGCGCTTATATACCTGTCTATCACTGTTCGAGATTATTCTTTTTATTGCATATGGCGATTTATGGTGTATTGCAATTAGTAAGTAAATTACTTCCATGTAGTGGTATGCGCGAATATTCCACGTCATCAATTCCTCTGTCTTAATGATTGAAGCTCGTTGCTAATTTCAGTATTTTCGTTGATGATTATCTCGCTGCAGTTTACATTTGCTTTCGTTATCTTCACATTCCCATCCACAGAATGTCATTCTAAAATCCAAACTTCAGCCAGTATTAGAGCAATCCTTGGATCTGACAACACCGATGACATTAAGAACAATAATCGCCTCAATATGTAATTATGGATCTAACAAGATTCGAACTCGCGACCGTTCGGTTGGTAACACCATGTGGTCTATGACAACCAATCGACCACCGATTGTTATATGTGTGTAGAGTAGAATTCGTTACACTATTGCCTCCTTAAATCTGTTCGCCCCGAACAGACACGTCCAACTCCAGAGCCTTCTTGTACTCGATACACGTAGTCGCTGATATTTTGGCAATTTTGTATGTACCTTTCCCAGAATTTAGCCACAATAAGTCACTTAATCGAAAATCGGCAAATATCAGTGCGTATGATTTTTTTTCTGACGTTCGTGCTGTTGTTCTCTACTGCGAATCGATCTTTGTTCATTCGTCGTCAGCT